>PVJD01000058.1:518292-787318 GCA_004026545.1 Mormoops blainvillei
TAGAAAGGAGATTCTTCAGTCCCAGATGATGCATGAGATAACTTCAGTGTCAGCTTGATTATGAGCTTCTGATGAGAAGCCCTAAAGCAGAAACATCCAGCTAAGCCACACCCAGATCCCTAATCCTGAGAAATGGTAAGATAGCATATATTTGTTTAATGCTATGAATTTTGGGATAAGTTGTTACACGAAAATTGGTAAATACATTCAGAAATCCACATGCCTTACTCCCTTACTTCATTTGGGTCTTAGTACCATCATTTCCTCAAAGGAAGCCCTGCCCCCTCTCCAATCCATCATCTTTCCCTCTTACCTTGCTCCACCAGGCACTTATTTATTGTCTGTCTCCCCCAAATAGTAAGTAGAGGGTACCAGAGCAGAGTCATCATTTTGTTTGCTAGCGAATCCAGTGTCTAACACAGAGCCTGCCCCATACAGAGTAAGAGGTCTTGTTGAAAAAAGTAATGACTATCTATACACACCGGATTCTCTGAGACTTAAGAAGAAGGTTAGATTGGCATCTAGCTCATAGGTTTCCTAAGGGATGGGTGGCTGTGGGAGAGGAATCAAGAGATGGATAAATACTCAGAAACCAAAAGTGGAAGAAGTGGTATAGTTAAAAGGTGTGAGTTCCAGAGCCCAACGAGGTTTTGTGTGAGAGAGGAAGCACAATGACCAGGAAGCAGGAATAAAGAACATTTCTCCAGCCTCAGGTGCAGATAAAAGAAGTCTGACTTTCCTCCATATCCTCTTTAGGGTGCCACACTGTCTGTCCACCATTGGTTAGGTTTGGGGCACTCCACTTTGCATGTGCTCCTAACTCTGGCACCACTGTAGTGTAATCCACCAATCCCTTCTAATTCACTTACGCTTCAGGCCTGGATCTCCAAAGCCAGCCAACAGCTCTCCTTACATGTCCAACTGGTCCCTAAACAGTTTTCAGATGGAATTCATGGCCTGTCCAATTATTTTTTCTGCCCCCTACCTGCCTGCTTCAGTGATTGTCAGATACCTATTTCCCTCCTTGAGAGGCCCGGACACCATTCCCAAACTCCTCCATCACCTCCACGTTATTTTCCCCAAAAGACGATGCACCAGCAAACCCTGCTGACTTTACCCGCTCGAATCCCCCTCATGCCCCCACGAACGAGAGTTCCCCATGCCCCTGGCTATGACTCAGCTGGCTAAGAGCAGCAGCCCCTTACCTGGCCCTCCTGCCTCAGAAGTTTTCCTGGCAGCCAACCTCATCCCGACCATCAGTTTTCCCAACATATTCTCTTCACTGGTATCAAACTAACATTTCTTTTTAAAAAATATGGCCATTTTAAAAGCTTTTAAAAGTAATTTTGCTGGTGTTAGTCATAAACTAAACGTGATGGATTTAGTCTCACTAGAAATCAAGTATCTCATTCCTGTATCCTTTCCCAACAACAGTTATCAAATTAAAGGTAGGTAAGGTGTAGCCACAGGCAGAGACTGGTCCCAGCGCTGGTCTCCAGGCCTGAGGTTCACTAAAACCAGCTTTCTGCTCTGGGCAGGATCTCTGTGAAATTCCGTCTGGAATACATATGATACAGCACTATCTTCTTGTTGAAGCTGCCGTGGGAACTCAGTATCTGAACAAACCCACTGATGAGCAAGTAGTCTGTCTTTCTATAGCTCTTCACACATCATATCCTATTGTTCTCACAATTACCCTGTGCCTTCTCCATTTTCATTCTTTTTTACAGATTAAATGGTTTAGGTTAAGAAGTTAAGTGACTGGCCCAAGATCATAAAGCTATTGGAAGAGTAAAGAGGAATCCTTGTTTTTGGAATCCAAAAACAACATTCCTGTACTTATTCTTTTCTCCCACTCCCCCACCCCACCATATCCCACTCCCATCTGGGTTCACCCCTGGCAGCCCTCAGTTCTCCTGGGTGACGGCCAACACCTGTGGAATTACCAGTCAATGACCTTCTTGTGAAAATGCCACCAAATTCACAACCAATTCATAGTGGAGGTTAGGAACATAACATCACAAAGCTGTAACATACTATGTTATAGTTTTCATTGCTATAATATTTCAGCGAGTTTTAACTTGCACACGGGTTCTCAATCTGAACACCATCAGCTGTCATCCTTTCTATTCATCTGCTCAGCTCATACACCAAAGAAGTCACTAAATATCATAAAACCATGGTGACCTAATGACAAAATTGAAATGTGATGACTATAACAAGAAGCTATATATGCAAAGGATAATTCTGCTCAGCTGTCCAAGTAAGACTTCAAATATACTTATCCACAGAAGTACCTATTGTTCACGCATTGCTTTTGATCTGAATTATGCATCGCTTCTTTGATCCAAAGGATCGCATAATGACAGAACACTACCTGCTTGCCAAATCACCGTGGCTTTCTATGAGTTGGTTCCTGGGAAGGCTGCCAGCATGTGCTCAGCCAGGAAGACGTTGAGAAAGTACAAGAGCCCCACTTAAGAGATGCCTTTTTCTCTTTAATAATGTCAATTAAGATATTATAATAATTCCATAATCTATGCTGTCCATGGAGAAACAATAATAGATTTTTAAACTATTTTTCAGGTGTTATCAATTCATGAAGCTTTGAAATAGTGATGATTTTAATCTCACTAAACAGCAAATAATTTCTAGTTTTCCCAGCATAAACACCAATGTTTCTTATCAGATCAGTTTGCATGGCCAAAGTCAGTCAATAGATTCCCTATTGGTACCATATTTTGCCAGTCTCTTCATCCATCCAAGTCTCCCCCAACCTACCTCTTTCCTCTTCCTTTGCTTTTGAAAACATATTTTCTGATCTAATAAAGGGAACACTTGTTTAGCCTTCAACACTCTTCACAAGTTTCCTCCCCCATACCATATCCATTTGTTCCATAAATATTTATCAAAACATACTATGCATTGGGCACCATGCTCAGTGCTGTGAATTTACTAGTGATGAAAATAACATGAGTTTTCTGCCCTCACAGAGTATACAGTGTAGGAAACAATGACACATACAAAAATGACTATGTCTTGGTGAATACTACTGAGAATTTCTGAAGCCATGAAAATTTGTAACAAGGGTTTGAAACCAGTCAAGGAGGTTATAAAAGGCTCCCTTAAGGAGGTAAGTGGAGATCTGAAGACCAAGAGGAATTAGTACGGAAATGCAGGCAGACCAAAGGAGTAGGGGAACACAGCTCGTCTACGTGGTTTGAAAAAAGTTCCTTGGGCTGCAGCGAAGGGACCAAGAATACAGAGCTAAGAGAATGGGATGGAGAGAAGGAACGGGCATTTGTTACGGGCTGGAAAGGCATCTGCTCTTTATTCCAGGGGCTTTACCTATATTAACCTTACCTCACATAAACTAGGTGTTAGTACCTATTTTAAAGGTAAAAATCAAAAGCAGGTTGGGATGAAGACAAATTACTTGAGGTCACATAGCAAACCATGAGTCTTGCTGGATCCAGAGCCCTCCTCTTCATCACCATGCAATCAAATTTGTTGATTTAACAACTTACAGCTCAATAAACTGAGCTGGAGAGGGCAAGGAGTGAGTGGATCGACTAAAGAGAATCAGGAGGTGGAATGTACAGTTATTCTTTGCCTCCTTTGTGAAGCGTCCCACAGCCTGATACTGTTTCTGAACCTTCTTAGTACATCCACAGCCTCTCTGCAGGTATTAAACACACCTGTCCTCATCTTTTAGCAACTTCTGTACAGCATCACTATATCTCTTCCCTGCTAAGACTATGAATTTCATACAGCTGCACCTTTAAACCTTCTGCAGGATCTAGTATCATTAGATACCCAAATTTTAAAGGAAATCATCAGGTCCTTATAATATTAATGAACCTTAGAAAGTTATTAAATCCACAAGATGTTGTTTTGACCATGTGGGAAGAAGTTTTCACTGAATCAATGTAAAGAAATGAACATAAGGTTATAGGGTAATTTTAATGAAGCTAAACTTATTTGATATTTTAATAGCAGAAATAATAAATCCAACAAGCCTCTTCTTTGTAATACATTACTAATAAAAGTAAATGTGAGTTAATTTTTTGGTCATAGTGGCTGATGTTTCTTGGCAAATAACTTTAAAAGGGCTATACTTTTATTACATTTATATAAAATATACAACATATTTATTATATACTGTTTTTTTATTGATCAATGAATTCCAAAGGTTTAGAAACCACTGATTTAACCCACCCTATTCCCTTTTTTCTTAAATTTGAAGAAATCATGACTTAAAACTGATAGCAAAGAGAATCTAATTTACAAAATAAATTTAGGTAAGTAATACACCTCTAGATCTTTGTCTGTACACACTATGAAGCAGGTGTTCTCCAAGGGCCCCTCCTTATAGCTAATCTAAAGTTTTCTCATGGTTTCTGTAGTAGAAATCGAGATGAGTTTTTAATATCTAAATGAACATAAGTGTGACTTCACAAATATAAAACTATAATATTTTTAGGAAAAAAATGTGCATGCTATTCCCATCATCTTATCAAAATTACAAAGTTTTTATTAAACTTTTATTTTATAGCACCAGTTACTAACAGACCCTTTGAGTCTTTGTTCAGAGGTATTTTCCAATTCACTCATTATCTCGAATCTGATGGCAAATTCTCCCCCACCCTGTAACTACAGAATTTGCTCGTGGCGGTGCAGAAACCAGAGCCGGGGCAGGAGAGGAGCAGCACGCACACGCTCAAGCCATGGGTTAGCCGGAGGGCAGCCGGCTAGCCGGAACCCGCCTCAGTGTGTCTCTCAACAACTTAGCGGGATAACAGCAACTCTTCTTTGGGCAGTGCTTTCAGATTCACGATTACCTTCAGTTCTACTATTTCTACCTAATTACAACTGTGTGATGCACGATGCCAGTTTTCTGAAAATGAACTGATCCTCTGAGAGAGCAGAGGCTCTTACACTTGCACGCGCACCCGAGTCGGCTGGAGGGCTCCCTACCACCGGCTGCCAGGCCCCCAGGGTTTCTAACCCTATAGGTCCGCAGTGGGCCGAACAGTCCGCACTTGCCACAAGTCCAGGTGATGCTGATGCTGCTGGTCTGAGATGTTCCGCCTTCAGGAGAGGTTAGGGGTGCAGGTCAGGTGACATAAAGCATGGTGTTCTTCTCAGGAGGCAACTGAATTTTTAAAATGGACTGATGTTAATTACTAGGGGAATTATAAAAACTATTTTTTACCCCTTTGAAGCTTAGAGGAAAGGAAGGCTTAGTATTACCCCTCAGAGTAAATAATCTTTTTTTTTTTTTTTTACAAAAGAGAACTACCAGTTCCAGAATCAGTTCTTCCTAAATGGCAGCATCCATTTCCTAGAACTCAAATTTCCTTTTTTTTTTTTGTTCAATCAGATACTCCTTGCTCATACCATTGCCCACCCACACCCCTTTATCTTCCCTAATTATGTTGAGATCTCATGAGTTATCACTTCAACCACCCCTCTGCCTCTAGCTGGGATTTTTCTTACAAGGCCCAACCATGTAAGTATTCAAAACTGGGCTCATTTTTAATATGTTCTCCTTTACTTAAAAACTAGTTGTTCAATCTAACTGACATGCAGTGGTTGAGACCAGGAGTTATGGAACTGGAACAAGTTCAAATATAGGCTCTGCCACATATTGGCTGTTTAACTTAGGGCCAGTTACTTAGCCCCTCTGGGTTACTGTTAGGTTTACATGAGATTCTACCTGTGAAGTGCATACAACAGCACCCTGGTACAGTGTAGTTATTACCGCCACGAGCACCGTCACTGTCCCTGTCACAGTCACCAGCTTCACTCAGGTTGCTCAGCGTTTCTGAGAAAAAGGCACGCAGCATGGTATATGAGGATACTACAAAATCGGGGAGTCCATCATAGCGATATTAAATTTTACATAATAGTAAGTCATCACTAATGTAAAATAAACAGTGGGTGGTTTTGTTGTAAATCACCAAAATTAAGTACTTATAATGTATCATACCTTTTGCTATATTGTTACATTTATCCTATTTAATTAGTACAGACCTGTATTTTCATCTGTGCAGTGCACATCGCCTGCGAGTCCTCTGGACCCCTCAAAGGCAGCATACTCAGACTCTGAGCTCCCCTTCTGGGCTGAACTTGCCCCACCTGACTGCAGTGTCTACCTCACTGCACAGCATCGCTATCGCCCACTAACTCGGGCTGGGTGTGAAGGAGTCTTCCCTGACTCTTCCCGCTTCTGTGCCCACTGTGTGCTGCTAAACTGGAGACGAACTGAAGATGAAGGCTCTGGGTACGGGCAAGTTTTAAATCAGTGTTAACTGGTCATTAAAAAATGAAGTACAAAATTCATATCGGGGAGTAAGTCACCGGAGAACATATCTCAGAGGTGACCCACCTTATATTCCTCTCACCCAATTCGCCAACCGCTGCTTGTGTTCCTGTTTTCACCTCATCACTCAGGGAGCACCACAACAGCCTCCAGGATGCCCTGTCTTCACTGTCAGTTTCCTTAACCCGAAGTCTATGACACTCAAGGCTTCTTCATAAAACACTCTACACCTACTCTTCCCTCCACTAGAATGCCCTTCTTCCCAACCCAACAGAGTTCCATTTCAAATGCTATTTTTGTTGTTAAGTATTCTTGCTTCTCCATTCCTTCATACTCCCAGAAGCCTTTGTCAATTTCTCTTCATTAAAATGTAAACCTTTATAACTTAGTATTTCTATTTCCACCTAAATATTTTTAGTAAAGTGAAAACAAGTTGATCTGAAGGAAGCATGGGTACAATTGGGAACTTGATTAATACAGAGGCTTTTTGGAACAGCCGTATGGCAATGGTCCGCACTTCGGTCTGCACAGTGGAATCTCCTAGGTAACTGAAATGCTGATGCCTGGGTCCCAGCCCAGATGTCTTGAGTGTAGCCTGGCCGTTGAGCCTTTTAAAAAAACTCTTCAGGTGATTCTGATGTGCAACCTAGGCTGAAAAGTACTGCTCGATGTGGAACAAAAAATGAGTTCAGAGATTAATAAAGGATTTTTTAAATAGAAGATCTGGTAAAAATCAGTAGACATCACTCAGGGTAGGCAGATATTAATGCAGAAAAAACCTAGGAGGTGAAGAATTCAGTGATGCTTGGTACAGTAAGGCTTACAAGGCTTTACAATTTAACTCGAGGCTAAAGCTAAATGAGATGGGCTGGGAATGGATGGTTAAGGGAAACTGCCTGGAATGAGGACAAAGAGCAAGTGGTGGAAATGGGAGCTACATTCAGAAAAGTAATTCTGAAAAAGATGCTGTAAGTTGGGAAGTTTTCAAAAATGACAAAATCTGATGTTTGGCAACAATGGTGTGTTGCTGAATGGAGATGAATGTTATAGATGCAGACAAGTCTTGAATCAAGGTTGCTTTGGTCATCCACAGTGAGGAGGAAAATTCACATCAGCAGCTGAAATCATAAAGGAACACAGTGTCTTGCAGGTCTGACAAAGATGACAGCACAATCATAGGGACAGGTGTTATAAGCTGTGGTGTAGCTGTGAAAAAGGGAGGTTTCTGTGGAGTACATTACCCTCTCCCTCTCCCCCAAAAAGTTCTTTTAGTTTAGAAAACCAGGTTTGCATTTTAAGATAGTTCTGTGTCAGTAGCTCTAATAATCCATAATCCTATTTTCACCACTAAGCACTAAATACTTAAAATATACAGTAAATGCAAAACCAGATAAATCCTAAAATACAAAAACCGGTGCTCATGGCAAATATAAAGCAAGCACATGGAGTAGCCACTAAAACAGCTTTCACAGTATCAACACATGGAACCCTCCTCATTTTACTTCAGTGCTTCCCAAAACTCTGATCTTTCCCCCTACTTGATTCTTGTGTGCTACTTCAGAAACCAGTGAGTCTGCAGAGGAAGAAAACACTTTAACTGTACACTAAGCTTAAATACTATTAGAAATGCCCAACCTCCAGAGAACTAAGTTCTCTGAAGTGCTCACATACTGAAATATCATGGCTGACCAACATCTCTGCACAGCGTGAATGCATTACAATGATTCTGCAGCAAGAGACAGGTATACTATCAGTGCAGTTAATATGTTTAGTAATATGAGTGACTGCATAGATAAATTCACCTAAAACACCCAGTCAGTGGTAAGTGCTTTAGAATCATTTTCATTTTAGTAAATGTTAAACCTAATTTTATCCCAGTAATAAAGGAAACAAAGTTTAATTTCTATAAAGGACATCAACACCCTACCTAGCAGAGATGGGCATGGGGAATCAATTTTATTACCAGAGAATGCAAAAATATATACAAAGGAGAAACGCAAAGGAAATCCATATGACACTGGTATTAGGGGCAAACCAATTCACATTATAGTCCCATATCATTATGGCAAAATATATTTGCGTCACTAAGTGTAAGAGAAAACAGTGTAACCCACAGACTAGGTAAAAACTGCTACAATGAATAGTACCTAACATTTGACATATCAGTGCCATTTCCAGGTCCTAGTTATTAAACCCAGAGTGAAAGTGCTTTATTGATCTGTTTTCAACATTCTGAAGATTTAAGCTGCTTTTTTTGTTCTGACATAAGAAACAGCTATGAAAAGCGCTTAGTCCACTGCCTGCTACACGGCAGGCACTCAGCCATGAGAGTTCCCGATTTCTTTCACTTGCTCTTTCCTTCCCCACCCAACACATATTCAAACTACTCTTTAAAGAACATAGAAAATTTTCAAATCAAGACAACGAGCATGCTGTGTTAAACGTTAAGTGTGCATGTTAACAAGAGACATCTAACTAAAAAAGTGTGTACATGCTAATTTCTTACACATGAGGGTAAGTCAGATTTAAGGTTGACAGCATGAACAAAGTAAAGAAAAGGAGGGAAAGGAAAAAAGAAACCAATGAAGGTGCAGAGAAATAATGGACAGAGAATGCAATGGCAATGTTAGTGTGAAGAGTAACTGACCATTTCTTCAAGTGCTAGGTCTATCCTGGAACTCGTAGCCCACACGAATGTGCTAAGAGTGCACAGAGCTGTACCTCGGGTATGGGGACTGCCAGAACTACCAGATGCATTCATTTTCATACTTCCAGTGACTCATTTGGGCAACCATGGAAAGTCACTCTAGCTACCCCATGAGCTGCTAGCTCCAGAGACACCAACGGCTTCTCTTGCTTAGGAGCCAGTTCTACAAGGAGTGCTCTCATAGGGCCCCCAGTTTCCTGTTTCTTCAATGTGACCTTTGGTCCCAAAGGAAATGACTTGACTCTCCCAGAGTAAACTCAAAAAGACAGTCAAGAGAGGGTTCCTGATAAATCCTCCAGTATTGGTGCTATGCAGTTCTATCAAAGAGCGGCTCTTGTGATTAGCTAAGTCAAAACTTCAGTACCCAACCTTTTTATACCCAAAGGTTGGGTATAAAAAAAAACTGTGTATACTACACAAGGCATCACCTCGGCCTGGTCACTTGCCCACTTTTTCTGTCCTGATTCGCCCTGGCCTTAGATGAGTCTCTCTCTCCCTCTCTTAAACAGCCTTCCTTAGCATTGCTCTTGGAAACAATCACTCCTTCTTCCTGTCTCTGAATTCCAGTAGTGTTAGCACTGAGCAACTCACACAATTCCTCTTAACAGATGTCTCTCTAGGGTTGCACAAGAATTCTTATATCACTGTCAGCCCTGGAGAGGTCAAAGCTCCTCATTAAAATTATGCATGCTAAATTATAGTAATGAATTCTGGGCTAATAATTGTAATTGTCTATTTTGTCTAAGTGATTTAGGATGAAAATTTTCAGGATTTGGTTCCCATTAATTTGTAAGATTGTGATAAACAGCCCAGTTTTTCCAGATTAACACATAACAGTTACATTAGGAAAGAGATCTTTTTCATTATTCATTCACTCAAATATATTAAGTGCCCACCTCTGCATTGTATGCCTGGCAAACAAACAGAATCAGTGAACAAAACAGAATCCCAAAATGTCATAATAGCAGCTTCTACATTATGATATTTATCTCTAAAATAATCAGGTATATTTTAAGTACTTTATTTTTATTTTTTTAATCCTCACCCAAGGATATGTTCATTGATTTCAGAGAGGAAGAAAAACATCTGTGTGAGAGAGAAGCATCAATTGGTTGCTTCCTGTATGCACCCCAACCAGGGATTGAACCCACAACCTAGGTATATGCCCTGACTAGAAATTAAATGTGTGACCTTTTGGTATATGGGACAATACTCCAACCACCTGAGCCACTGGTCAGGGCTTAAGTATTTTATTTAATGGCAAAATAAATAAACAAATAAACTGGGTAGTACCAAACATACAGGAAGTAAGTATACCATTACTAAATATCATAGAAATTCTTTATAATTTAAGCTTTTCTACATATTATGAACATATAACAACTATGATAAGAAATATTGGGTACTGAAATATTTACTGTTCACTTAAAGAGTGCTAGTATTTTACTTTTAAAATTGCTATACTATTCATATGCGGATCACATAAAATGTACTAATTGCTTAAACAGAACTGTTTGTCAAGAGTAAGATTCTCATGCCAAGAATGAAAAAACACAGCACAGTGGATGTCAAAATTATTATATTGTACTATAAATATCAAGAGATAAATTTTACTCTTCCTAGCACAAAGATAATGTTTTTCAAACTTAATTGATAGTTTTTGGATTATAAAGAACATGCAAATATATTAACAATATTCTTACTAAAATACAGCCCAATATATGTCCAAAAAACATCTAGAGAAAATGTCTGTCCTTGGTTTTATCATGTATGTCTGCACAGAAATAGACATATACTCACAGGAGTTACATACACTGACAAAAAGTTACATTTAGCAAAGATAAAAAACAAAGCAAACAAAAAACATCCTGCTGGGCTTTTCTTGTTTTTCTGCCTTTAGGGCTTGACAAAGAATGTAAAAAATTACCAAAGTAACAAAAAAGGACACAAAAACCACACTTAAACTCGGTGTCAGTATTAGAACCTGATTTGACAGACAGGTTTAATCCACAACCTCAAAGGTCAAGCTATCAAGCTGAAGGATGAGCATCTACTGAGTTAGGCTGGCTGTCATTCTGAGAAGTAGTGTGGTCCTCCACCTCTTCCACGTGAGTCACTTTATCTGACTGTCTTGCAGAAGGAAGTTCATTATTCGTCCCCTCTTCACTAGGTGATAAAATACCAGGCCATTCATTTGACATCAGAACTTGCAATGATTGTGTTCCATCTTCAACATCCACTTGAATCCCCAAAGCACTAAGAATGTCACATTTACACATGGGGCATGTTCCATGGGCAAGAATCCAAGGGTCAATGCAATTCTTGTGGAAAAAATGTTTACAAGTCAGAATACGAACTGTGTCATTAGGCTTGTAGAGTTCAAAGCAAACTACACAACTATCTCCGTTTGGACTTACTTCCTCATCCCCTTCTTTCAGTACCCGAAGCTGGAGCTGGCCAAATGCTTTCTTGAGATTTGTCTCTAATCTCAGCCATCTCCTGCTCTGAATCCTTGCTACCCAAAATCGTCGAATATGATAAAAGATGAAGTACGCTAAAGTAGCAGTTGTGACAATCACAAAAGAGACAAAATAGTGATTCATCCAGATGATGTGTTTTCTCCCCACGTCAACTATGACTGTAACGTGAATTCCCTTCCAAATTAAATGCAAAACCTCCATGCCTTTTAAGTTACCAATCATCACTACAACGATGTCTTCGAATGTCTGATGGGACATAGGGAAAACCTGATTGCCAGTTCCTGGAAAGTTATAGATGATCACTCCACTGGCCCCCTTCTCAACAGCCACCTTAATTTTCTGTGTGAAGGGACAACCTCCCCGTTCAATAAGTGCGAGCCATGTCTCTGAGTTCTTTGATCTGCTGAAACTGGTATTGGGATTACAAGCGCTTTGGGGTTTTCCATCTGGAGGCACAATAACTCCTGCCACTCTCTTCAAAGTGGAGCTTCTTCCAAATACTCCAGTTTCCCCTAACTCTGACAGCATGCGGTTCCCAACATGATATGATATGTTCATGTAAGCAGTCCAAACAGTGCTGGCTTTGCAACAGCTCTGACTAAGAAGCCAAAGAACACTGAGTTTCACAAGCCAGGAAGATGCAGTGTTGTTTCTCTGAGTGCCAACCTGGAGTGGAGTCCTCTCTCTCTGCCTAGTAATCAAAGGACCAATCCAATGAAAAGACATGGCTTCCACATCTGTTGACAGTCAATTTAAAATAACAAAATGAAAAAAATCTCCTGGATGAAAACAAGTTCCACTATCTTCGAGCATGTTTTTGTGAGAAATTCTTAAAGATGTCGCGTGAGTTTCAGATGTTTTATTAGAGGCAGAGAGAGAAAAACTTTACAGTGGAAAAAAAAAATCCTAGTCTCACTACTGTAACTCTAGATACTGTTTACTGTTGGGTGATATGATTATGACATAAAAGGCAACACAGCCAATTAGATAAGAGCTTGGGGCATCCTGTAAAATGTATTGGCTTAAAGGTTTCAAATGTTGTTATGGGTGATTTCTATGTTGCTATAAGATGGATCCCACCCCTGAGTGACATATAATGTTAGCAGGCACCACGTTAAACTAAAAATTAAATACAAAATTTATAAAATGCCTGCATTTTAAAACCTGAAAAGATATGCATATGCAAGAAAGCCATATACTATAATTTTTCTTCAAAAGAACTATTTTCAACAAAATGACCAGTTTTAACAAAAAAATTTTAAATTAGCACTGTGACCAAATATGAGGTAAAAAGGAGGACCTCTGTAACACCATTTTTAACTCGCATTTAGTTACAATGCAAATTTTTTATTTATCATGTAAACCACTGCACTAAATTTACTTAATAAAAGTTTACTAGAAGTTTGCTGGTTTCATTTGGATTTGATTTTTAAAAGTAGTGTATCCTGACCCTAGCCTGTGTGGCCCAGTTGATTGGGCATCCTGCAAACCAAAAGGTGGTGGGCTTGATTCTCAGTCAGGGCACATGCCTGGGTTGTGGGTTGGGTTCCCAGTAGGGGTGCATGCAAGAGGCAACAAATTGATGTTTCTTACATCGATGATTCTCTCCCTCTCTTTCTCCCTCCCATCCCCTCTCTCTAGAATCAGTAAAAAATAAATAAAAGTAGCATATCCTCTTAAGTTACTTCAGCCTCACTTCCTCACTCTTACACTGACCATACATAGGACTGACAGCAGTAAAGACAGGAACACTAATCTCATTTCTCTGCAGACCTTGACATCTGTTACTAATCTAACAATATTTTGAGGGAAGAGGAGGAAGGGTATAGGCTGTAGAGAGAAAGATTAAATATAGCTGTGTTAGATAGTACAACTCATTGTAAACAAAAATGTAGCTACTGATTTTAAGAAGAAAAGCTTTAAGGTCCCCATGTAAAATTAACCAGAGAGCAGTGACTATTAAATGTCATCAGTGCTTTCAATAAAATATTAGCCAAAATCAACAAACGTCCATGGAGGAAGACCTCACACACACGTTATCAGCTCTGCCTATATTTAACCTCCTCTTATGTCAGTGACAAAATATGGCCTCAAAGCCAAAGAGTGACTTGTGAACTAACAAACATGAGCAGCCGCTGGTGCTGCCATACACTTTCTTGGGGGCATATCTCAGTGGTCCTTATTCACTAGCTAGGAAACCAGTGAAGGACTTTGACCCTGAACTTAAATGTCTCTGACCTCTATGCACAGGATGCTGAAAGACATTTGGTTTGGTCTCACTAGGACAATGGATGGCAAGGCTTCTTATGAAATGTGAATCAAATACATGACTACTTGATGAGAGAAAGAGGGAGGAGAAAAGGGCTCTATCGACCCAGCAAAGCGTGGCATAAAAAGAATACTGACTTGAAACCTTCAGCTTATAATGATCCATTATTTTACCAAAGGCCATTAATCTGATTGTATTTCTACACAACCACTCTTTTAAAAGACAATGCAGTACCTAGTGTGTGGACTCACAAAGTACTGAGTTGGACATTAATAGTTTAGCATATTGTCCATAAAGAGATTTCATTAAAACAACATAACCCAAATTATTCAGCCCCTCACAGTTACACAGGTGTTTATTCAAACATTTAAAAAGAGGAAAAGGCAAAGTAAAGCAAAGGATACAATTTGGAAAGGCAACTGAAAGTTTCAGCTCTGCACTGTCTATATCATCAAAGAAAGGCACTCGCCACCATTTTGAGAAGCATTTACTAGTTTATTTCTAGAAGGGAAATCTCATAACCATAGCTGGGTCACTATGCTTGGATTTAAAGGGCTCTGGCCAACAAATGTGATTTTTTGAAATGTTGCCCTAAATGAAACCTATAATAATTTAAAATATTACTAGTTATATAACAAAAAGTGCTATCATCTGAAATAATTATTTAGATCATATTACTTACCCAGTCAGTAACTTTGGAAACCAGATGCCTTGGTTATTAATAAAATTAACTAATGATGGAGAATTAAATCAAGATCTAATCCTATAATAGTTTATTGAGCAGAGATATTAGATATCAAATACTAAACAAAATACAGTAACAAAGTATAAAAATTAATATGAAAGACTTTAAAATATGACTAATTCTCTGTGGCATCAATGTCACAAACATTGTAATTTGAAGATAAAGACTAATTTGCTTTTAACATATACTAACGTCCTTATTTGGATTAGAACAAAAATGTATAACAATGAAAACTTCTCAGAAAAGCAAGTTCAAATAAGTTAGTATGATATGGAATTTTATTTTAAAAACACACAAATTTCACCCTGTTTAGTACTGGGGTAGAGAAGATGGAGTTAAATTTTCTCTCTACATACAGTGCTGAAAGAATTTACCTAATCTTTATCTTTGAAAAGACTTGGTTACGTCTTCAAAAAATTCTCCAGGTTTCTTAAGCTTTCAGAATGTCACACTTGCATATGGGGCATGTCCTACGGGCTAAAATCCAAGGGTCAATGCATGCCTTATGGAAAAAATGTTTGCAAGTCAAAATGCGCACTACATCTTGGGGTTTGTATATGTCAAAGCAAACGACACAACTGTGTTCATTTGGATCTAGCTCCTTATCCCCTTCTTTGAGCACTCGCAGTGGAAGCTGAGCAATTGCTTTCTTCACATATGCCTTTATCTGTCTCCGCCTCCTGGTGGAAGAAGTGGGCACTCTAGGTCTCCAGGTACAGTACAAGAAAAGGTAGGCAACTGTGGGAGCCAGAAAGGTAAGCAGAGACATGAGGTAATAGTTTGGCCATGGCATATGCATTCTTCCCACCTCAATGATGATTGTCACATAGACTCCTTTTTGAATCATGCGCAAAAGTTCCGTGCCTTTCAAGTTGCCTATCATCACTGCGACCATCTTTCCAGTTCCCTGGTGAGACATGGGAAATACTTTGTTGCCTGTACCTGGATAGTTATAGATGATGACACCATTTGCTCCCTTCTCTGCTGCCACATTGATTTTACGTGTAAAAGTACAGCCTCCCCGTTCAATGAGGGCTAACCAAGAGTCTGCCTGTTCAGGCCTGCTGAAATTAGTCATAGGGTTACAAGCATTCTGATTCCACTCTTCAGGAAGTACCACAGCACCAGACACCCTTTCCAGAGGAGAATGATTCCCGAACACTCCATTTTCTCCTAATTCTGATACAATGCGGTTTCCCAGCTGAAATGTTATATTCAGGTGAGCTGTCCAAATGGCTTTTCCTTTTGAGTCAGAAACTGTAAGCAGTAGAAAGATGCTAAGCTTCAACAGCCGAGATGAAATTGAACTACAAGTTGAAGGAGTAATTCTGAGTAGCCTCATGCCTCCATTTGCCTATTCACTGACAAACATGAAAAACAAACCATCACTTATGAAATAAAGAAAAGATGCTAGCTTCAACTGTTAATGGCTGATAATTAAAGCATATTAATGGAAAAGACCTGAGTGGATCAAAGGCATCTTGCTCCTTCCAGTATTTTTATTTTGGGCAGATTATCTTTCTTATAATGGAAAAAGAGTTGTTGCTGGTACAATGTGATTTCAAGAAAATTATGACTTCCTAATGGGTAAATTGTGACATCAGAGGTAGTTAAGCCAATCCAAGAGTTTATATTAGTGCAGTGCATACTGAAATCCTATTGGCCAAAAAGCTACTAAGCAATGACTCATGGTATATAACAATTTGAATAAAGCCTAAAGCAATAAATAAATAGATAAGAATCTTGGTTAGAGTCTTGAGTTTCTTTCCTAGTTCTACATACATTGAAGAGCTGCCTAACCACTTTTATACTCATTGTTTTTGTCTGTCTGGGAAAGTAGAAGTCACATATTAGTGCATGTACCTGGCCAGGTACCAGTTTTCATGTATGGTATGCTACCTAAAATGCCATTCTATGGGAAGAAGGAACAAATCATTCCTTCTCTATCCCAATATTAAATGCTTACCCAGGTCTAACAGCTCAACATGAGGACAATGTAATATAAACTTATATTGTTAGACTAACATATTGTCATCTAGCACAGCAAATTCAACTTTATTCACTAAAGTAGCTACTGAGATTGTACTATGTGCCAGACAAATACTAATGTAGGCCAATATCAAAGAAGAAAACAGGCATATGCCTACTCTGTAGAGCACATTACCCAGTAAGGGCAAATTTTAAACAACTACACACACAAATGTGTAACTGCGAGTTGCTATAAGGGCTCCGAAAAGAAACACAGAGTGTTATCAAGAGAACAAGCAGGCGTAATGGAGAGCAGAGCTCTGGTCAGAGGTCCAGGACATCGCTCTCTGAGAAAGCGCGCTTAGTCCGAGACCTGAAAGATAAATCAGAATTGCCCAAGCAAAGAATGAGACGGGAAGATGAGGCAGAGGAAAGCAGTTTCAGGATCCTAACACAGGAAAGAACATTTTTGTAATCAGCCTCCATGAACTAATTCAGTTTTTGGACCAGGTCCAAGTCCTCTCTCCTGGGGCCACCATGTTGGAATGGAAAAGAAGGGTAAGGGGCTGAATCACAAATACTATTCTAATCTGTTCTCTTAGAACACTTACTCAATACGCAGAATTCCTTTCTTTTTAACAGCCAAGTATTAAAGAGGTCTGCATTCTGTTGAACTCTGCAGGCAAGATAAAGGCTGAAACACGCTACTGGTGTTGACTGATCCAGTGGTTCAAAAGTCCCTGCTTCTTCCATCTTGACATTGGGCCTTTGTACAGGTCCCCAACATTTCGAAAGTTCAGGTTATGCCACTCTGCTTTTATGAAAGACCTGCATTAGTACCTGTTTTCCCTAACCAATAATCCAAAGAGGATTTTCATCTTTATGAAAAGGGTACAAAGGGAAAATAACATTCAGCATTTGTTTTGCAGCCAGTGATTACAGAGGCGGCGTTCACCGCGAGCGGCAAGAGTGGCAGCCCCACCAGCCTCCTCCCCAGAAGCCACACTCAGCATCTCAGTTTCACCCTGCCGTCAGTTTGAATGTGTCCGTGAGCATCCATGCTTTATGTTGAATTATTTTGTGCATCCATCAGCAAGATGCACCCTAACGCATCAGGAAAACCTAAGAGAGCCCATAAGGGTGTTATGTTTACTGTAAAACTGGAAGTAATTACGTTTTGATTTAGTTGGTTATTTCTTTTGGTTTGAGAACACTAAAAAATTTTCCATATAAATTACTGGTAATCACTTCTTCACCTTACACCATTTAGCTTGTGATAGGTTTCATAAGGCCAATCTGCTTCTGGATATCAGGGAAACCTGTATGTGGGCTTTCTTCTTAGGTAGGCTCACCTCATGATCCCCCATATGGCTACTGTTGTTCCAGGTATCAACAGGCAGAATGGCAGACCATACCCAGAAACACTGAGGGATTCTTCTTCTCCCATGTCTCTATACCAGAGCAAGGGAATTTCCTCCCCCCCTCCCCTCCCAGACACCTACCAAACCTCACTGTCTCCCTGGCTAGCAGTGTTTCACAAATGCATGACCAATAGAGCCTGGAAATCAGGGTAGACTCATCTTGATTCGCTCAGTTAATCATGATTTATCCTGGTGTGGAGAATCCCTTCCCTGACTGAGCACATGGAGACAGGTACTCTCCACCAAGGGAAAAACTGGCAGCTATAGATTCTAAATTCCTGAGGTTTATCCAAAGGAATGATACTTGAATAATCACTAACCACAACAAACATATAATGTTCATTGTACACGAGGTACGGATATGAGCCAGTACCTGTATTATAAGGGACACGACATGGCCCTGCTCTTAAAAAGGTCATCATTCAGACAGGAGAAAAGCATTATATACAAACTAGGTATATACATGTATCCTACCATCTAGGTTCCAATTAAAAGTTCAAAAGGGTTATAATTTTCATTAAGTTAAGGGAGAAAAATTAGCTGATCTCTGTCCCTCTGCTGTTCATCAAATCTGTTGAGAATGTTCAAACTTCCTGAAATCTCTAATCTTCTAAGAAAAATAGCCAAATACATTCACATAGCATCACTCAGACAGCATCTCTAAGATGCAGGGAATACCGAAGAGGCTTCAATAAATTACTCCAGAAGTCACAATATCCAGGGCTATGATATTATTAGAGATTTCATGGAACCCACAAAACACACTGAATTTGCTTGAAAACAACTGTATGGGCTTTCTGCAAGTAATTAAATGCATCATAATGAGATTTGGCAGGAACAGAATACTTACTTTAAGTAGTTTACTAAGAACAGCAAACAGCAAACAGTATTTTCAGAAAGTCATATCTTTATTTTTTAAGGATTTTTAATTTGCATTTCTCTGATGACTAGTGACGCTGAGCATCTTTTCATATGTCTATTAGCCATCTGTATGTCCTGTTTGGAGAAGTGTCAATTCAGGTACTTTGCCAAGTTTTTAATTGGGTTGTTTCTTTTTGGTGTTGAGTTTTGTAAGTTCTTTATAAATTTTGGATATTAACCCCTTATCAGGTGCATTGATGAATATGTTCTCCCATTCTGTGGGTTGACTTTTTTATTTTATGGATGTCTTCCTTTGCTGTGCAAAAACTTTTTAGTTTGATATAGTTCCATTTGTTTATTTTTTATTTTGCTTCCCTTGCTTTAGGAGATATATCAGTAAAAATATTGCCAAGAGCAACGCCCGAGATTTCAGTGCCTACATTTTCTTCTAGGGTTTTCATGGTTTGGGATCTAATATTTAAGACCCAAATGAGATACCACCTGTCAGAATAGCTATCATCAATAAATCAACAAAAAAGTGCTGGCAAGGATATGGAGAAAGGGGAATTCTATTTCACTGTTTGTGAGAATGTAGATTGGTGCGACCACTGTGGAAAGCAGTATGGAGATATCTCAAAAATTAAAAATGGATCTGACTTTGGACCCAGGGATCCCACTTCTGGGAATTTATCCGAAAAAAAACCCCAAAACACAAATTCAAAAGAACAGAAGCACCCCTACATTCATTGCAGCATTATTTACCCAAGTATCTATCAACAGATGAGTGGATAAAACAACTATAGGACATTTACACAACAGAATACTGGTTGGCGATAAAAAAGAAAAAAAAATCACCCTTTGTGACAACATGGATGGACCTGGAGAACATTATGCTAAGTGAAACAAGCGACACAGAGAAAAATAAATATCACATGATTTCACTCATAAGTAGAACCTAATGAACAAACTGAACTAACAAGCAAAATAGGGGCAGACTCATAGATAGAGCAGTCGGGGTTTAAGGGGTGGGGGGACTGAGCAAAAAGGAAAAGGGACTCATGGGCAACAGTGTGATGACTGCAGCAGGGGCAAGGACAGGAGGTATAAGGGGACTAAATGGCAATAGAAAAAATATAATAAAAAATTTAACTTCAAGAAAAGATTTTTTAAGGTAAAACTAAATTTCTGTTTAAATTGTCATATTTGTTTGCAAACTGGTAAATCCTCATAAACATTAATGTATTTTCTCCTAAATTTCTCCCATAAGTTAATCATTACTCCCACATGTCTGCTATATACAATAAAAATTCCCTTTTATATAGAAATACATCTTCCTCATAATATTTCTGAATCAAGACAAGATCTGAATATGCTAAAATGTAACTTTCACTATCATTAAAACTTTGGTTAAGTATATTAGAGAAAACAAACAGCCAAAACAGACACATTTTAAATTACCGTATCACTAACCGTGATTTCTTTACTATGTAAGCTAGGATTGCTATTCCTCTCTATTTCCCTGCAGGCCTCTCAGTGGGATTTATAATAAAGTTTAAGTTGTATAACAGCTCCAAAGGTCCAAGAAGCCTTTGTGACATAAAAGGGAAATGCTCACTGACATTCCTCAATTACCTAACATGGCTCAAAAGTGTTTGTCTGAAGGAATGATTAACACAGACAGGTTTACCACACCTGAATGAATGCTTTCCACTGCTTTAGTCTGGCCTTCATAACCATCCCCAGAGTCTAGAATTGTGCAATAGCGTCTAATCTCCTCTCACTGTTCTTACCTTGAAGTTGCTCTGTTGCCAGAGAAACCTATAGAAGAAAAGTAATGAGACGTTTACACAGGCATTCCCGTTTGCTTAACGGCTTCTATAGTTCCTCTATCCAAAGAATAACACCCAAGCTTTCAGGACCAAAGCATGAGCCTCTCCAGCCTGCTCCTCTTTCCTTCAATGCAGCCTAATTTTCCATGATTATCAGTTCTAAAAATGTATGCTTCTTCAATTCAAATAGCTATAGTTTCCTACGCTATTGCTGTAGCCACTATAAGTAAGACCTTATATAGGCTTTGTCCCTTCTACAAAACTGCCTACAAAAACTACCCTACAGTAGGCACACTGATTGCAAATCAGCCCAATTGCTTCCCTCCTTGTACTGACACACCCTTTGCAATGTGACTTAGGACCTTCCGTTAGAATGGGGGATTTATTTCTATGCCACTTACCTCTGGATGGCCTGCTGATATAACTAGATGGACAGACTAAGCAGAAGTGATGATGTCTCATTTCTGAGCCTAAGCCTCAGGAGGCCTTGCACTCTTTCCCCCCCTCCCTTGGAACCCCACCACCCTCAAGTAAAGAACGTTAGCCTGATAGAAGAGGAAGAAGTATTTGGAGAAGGGCCCTGTTGTCCTGGTTGAGGTCACCCTAGATCAGCCTACAGATGGGCAAATATGCAAGAGCCCAAGATGAGCAGAGCTGTCTACGTGATCCTGAGGTGGTCACAGACATGTGGCTGAGTCTAATCAAGACCTGAAGAATCACCTCACCGATTTATAGGCTGCTGAGCAATAACAGATGCTGACTCGATTTTACGTTTATAGGAAAAATTGCCCTGATATGCACTGATTCTTAGAGTGGTTTATTATGCAGCAGCTGATCCAGTTCCCTCTACAAAATTATCTATTCAATTAATCTCTTTGAGGACTGGGTTTAAATCTTATTCTCATTTTTTTTTTCAATACTCAGTTTCTAGCACAGGATCATGCACATCACAGATTCTCAGTGACAGTTGTACTTTTATTGAAAATGTCATTATCCTCTCTATTCTAACTTGTACTACTCCTCATGCAGTAATGTATCTATTTAGTTTTAATCTTCATAAGAGTGATCATTTCTATTAAAGCATAGAATAGCTAGAATATGCATAACAAGTTCAACCATGAATTCTTCTATGGATTTAATACTCCTAAAAGTGGACTTCTTATATCCATACCTGAATATAAAAATAAATGAGAATTTGGAATATGACCAAGTCCTTTAAAATTTTAATTGGGTATAAATCAAACTACATAAGTTGTATTCTCTTCTGTATTCTGAACACAAGTCAAAGTCTATATAACTTTAACGCTAAACAACTTTTTCTTCTTATTCAATCTGTTAAAAGACAAAATGGTAATTGAAAGAGTGGAAACATCACCACTCGTCTGGGAAGTGACATGGGAAAACCTCACACCACAGCCTCTGCTTTGGGAGGGATAAAAGGAGGAGGTTGCTAGTATTGTTAACTTTAGTAGAGCCTGGAACAAAACACACCTTAATATTTACTCAGCCATTTAGGCTGGACTTGTCCTTTGAATAACCACTAGAACTTGTCCTGTTCTTTTCACAGACCATTCTGCTCCTGCTGTTAATCAGGGCCAAGGATGAAGACCAAGTGCGGAGGCTGCTTTCGGGGCTCTGCCATTTCAAGGCTGTCCTAGAACTCTGAGGTAGATTCTAGACCTTCCTGGGTCACCATGAGTTAGTGAAGGTGTGCAGTGGCTTTGCCTTCCTAACGCCAGTCCCACGGAGCATGGTTCAACTCTGGGTGCGCTCTTAGCAGTCACGGATAGCAGGGCACAGGCGGTTAAGGAGGTTTCCCCACTTAGGTCTCACATTTTTCCAATTCATAGGTCACAAAACCCTTACTCACTTATTAAGTAATTTAATCCCTCCTGGGAGGCAACGGCAGAGGAAAAAACATGAATATGAAGTCACCACACTAGCAGAAACTGTACAGAAGCAACCAATTGTGTGACAGACCTGCTATGAAACCTAGCCTCTGCCACGTGCTAGAAGTGAGCCGCGCTGAGCCTTGGCTTCCTCCCTGGTAAGATGGGGGAGCAACACCTGCCTGTCGGGGCCACGGTGAGTATCAGATGAGCTATTTCACATCTATTTGTAAATCACCAAGCACACTGCTAACGTGGCAGGAACTTCCCAATTCTGTAAAGCCTCTTTTTTTATTTTTTTCATTTTCCACTGAAGACTGATCTCAATCTCCTTTTTGCAATTTCCCCAGCCAAAACAACCTGTTTCTATAACACATTCTTTTTGTAACTACTTGATAGTCATTTAACTTTACCACGCGTCATATATAGTTAGGTGCTTCTGTCCGTACTTTCGCTTGATTTAGCACGTCTTGTGAGGAACAGTGTCGTCTTATTTTTTTAAATCCTATTTCCTCCCCTTACCCCTAAACTAGCACCAAAAAAACTTGCTCAGGGTCTCTGACAAATCCTTGACTTTTCCAGCACTTACTCTTCAAAATATCGAGATACACCAGCAGCTAAGGCAACCTCTGCCTTATACGGCCACCCATTAGGGAAAAATAATAGAACAGCAGCGATTGGACAACCCTTCCCTCAGCTAAGAATGACTTTGACAACGGTTGTCCTGAAAAGGGCTTATTTAATATCATAAGATTAGAGGCCATCTGCCTTACATTTTCTATCTAAAAGTCAAGAATAAATTCCATCCATATCTCTGTACCTGAAAAATGGAATAATATACAGCCATGAAGTAATAACTTGAATACACAGGGTGGAGCAAAAGTAGATGTACAGTTGTTTGGATGGAAAATAATACAATAATTAATAAATAATAATACAAGAATAAACTGTTTCAGGTACTCAAAACTGTAAAACTACTTCGGTCCACCCCTGCACACGTGTGTGTGTGTGTGTGTGTGTGTGTGTACATATATAAAAATAAAACAGACACGATAGTGGTTCCAAATTTTTAGGACTCTTATGAGGCTTCAGTGAAAACATGTACAGTATCTAAAGCACTTAGAACATTGTTTGGCTCACATATGAACTGATATGTTAATCACCACCACCAGTACCGCGCTCATGATTATCTTTATGTTATAGTCTTATTCACTTATTTTTATAGATAAGAATGATGCCAGGGTCTTTAGGGGGCTTTCTCAATCCTATAATTCTAAGGAAGTTCTATATCGACATAGGACATTTGGTATTACGTTTCCACATAAAACACTCCCTCTTAAAGACTGGTAATTATATAAATACCTGTTAACTTCCCCAGCTAAACAGCCAACATATGATTGCCCATTAAAGCCAAAGTGTTTTGTAATTCATACAGTGTGCCTGGAAATAGTTACACAGCTTTCTTCTTATGACTATTATTGTCCTAATGGATATGCCAACTTCAAACAAAAGGTCTTTTTTGTTCCTTCACACCCACAGACTTCCCATAAAACCAAATAAGAGTAAAACTAAATAAAGCTTTTGATTAGCTTTCCTGGCATGATGTTTTTCAATATGTTGAAAAAAGAATTGTTTCACCAACTAATTGTTACATTACTAATCCATGTCAAACTGCGAGAAGAATAATCATGCCACCGATGACTCAAGATTTCATTTGATATTTAAGGAAAAGAGGTTATCATCATGAGAAAAAGCAAAAGTGTTTGTATAATCCACATTAAAAAATATAGTTCTGAGCAAGATCTGGAGTTTAATTACTATTGTTCTAATGTCTATTTAACTGATATTGTACTAAGAGAGATTATGCAGGGGGAAAACTAAATGACTGATATTCCATATAAATCAAGAGGGAAAGTGATATAGTTAAGCTGAAAATACATGGGAATGAGACCCTCTTTACCTCCAGGTAAATAAAGTGCACATAGTATTCACTATTTCTATTCTCCCTCCAACTTCTGGATTGTTTCTAGTTGTCTTAAATTTTTAGCTTCAATTTCTGCGTCTCACTTCACTTTTTCACTTTAAATTCTTTGGTAAATTTCTTCTTTTCCTCAATACTTTTCTCTCATCAATCATTTAATAAAATCAAGAAGAAAGTAGGGCCACAGATGAAGCAATTACAAAAAGAATCCATGGTAAACTGAAGAGACTGGGCTACATAAAATTTGGTTTTACTGTGTTTATGTCTTAACAAAAACTCATATATGCGAGATGGACTGCTCTGTCCAAGGTAATGATTGAGAGCGAACCAGAACAAACGGTCATTATCATGAGAAAACTGTATCAAATTAATTTTGTACATTCCAGTCCTAACATCCTATTAGCAGTAGCACTTAAAGCAAAAAGTTCTAAATAAAATTACTGTCAAGGTAATTAATATATAAGCTGCCTTTGCTGATAATTCTAGTACTTTTATAACTTGATTGATAGTAATTTACAATGCTATTGCTATTAACAACAATACAAGCTTCAGTTTGAGTCTTTACTGAGTGCTTGATATTTTACGTATTATTTTATAGTCACAGTAATGCAACAGATATTATAATCTCCATTTTTATAAATGAGAAAACCAAAGCCAACTAAGTAATCTGTTAAGCATCACAGAGCTAATTAAGTAGATGAACTAGGATTTGACCTCAATGGCTATGTGAATGTCTTATAGTCCAATTGCCTTTGTTTTTTACAACTTAGGTCCAGGTGCACAATTATTTTCCATATTGGATACTGACCAAGAGTGGTTTTTCCGATGTTGAGTTAGTCCCCTCACCTTTCCTTAAATAAATATCTAAAACCCTTAACTGACCAAAGGAAACATACTGTTTGGTTTCCCAACACGCATCAGCTAAGATTCCATCTGTAATATTTGGAACACTGCTCATTTTGCCAATTATGCACATATCAACTTTATTTTTTAACTCCATCCCAAAAAGTTTAAATATAGAAAATTCAATCAAATTAGTGGAGGATTGCTTTTAAATATTTTTAGGATGCAATGTAAAAATAGAGAGAATAATGTAATGCCCATGTACTCAACAGCCAAGTCTAACGAACCTTAACACTTTGGCTATGTATTCAGTTCCTAGGGCTGTGGTAACAAAGCAGCACAAACTGAATAACTGGAACAAAAACCTTTTTTTTTCTCTGTTCTGGAGGCTAGAAATGGAAAAACCGAGGTGTTGGCAGAGTTGGTTCCCAGCACAGGCTCTGAGCCTCTGTGCCACGCGGCTCTACTACATTTCGATGGGTCCCAGCAATCCTGGAGTCCTTGGTGGCCCCCAGCTTGCAGATGCATCATTCCAACATCTGCCTCTGTCTTTGTTTTCAAAGAATGTTCTCCCCTGTGTTTCTGTCTCTCTTCTCCTTTAATAAGTACAATATATGCCATATTAGATTAAGGACCCAGTCTACTTCATTATGCTCTCAGCTCGGTTTAACTAATTACATCTGCGATGATCTTATTTCCAAATAAAGTCACGCCCTGAGGTTCTGGGAAGGATTTGAAATTTAGAAGAACATTATACAACCCAGTATACTATATTTGCGTATTTCTTTAAAAGAAGATAAAAAATTGCAGAAACACTTGAAGAAGCTCCTAACATACCAATCCCCAAACCAATAACCCTTCCAGAGTCCTTAGAGATAAACCCTATCCTTAATGTGGTATTAATCCCATTAAGGTTTTGTGTGCACGTATTCATAAACAATACAGAAAACTACGCTGCCTGTCATAAAACTTTATATAAATATAACTATGCCATACAAATCATTCTTCGACATCTCTTTTGCTCATTATTGTCTTGAGATTCACTGCTTACTTAATGTTACAGCATTCTATTGTATGAATGTCACAATTTATATTTATTCACTTGTCTACTGATGAATATTTGGGCTGTTTTCATTTCTTTGATATTCCAAACAATGTTGCAATTAACATTCCTGCATACCATTCTTTGTGCTAGAATTCTCTAGAGCATACCTTTGGACGTTCGATTTCCAGGTCCCCAGGTATAGGTACAAGGCATCTTCAAGTTGAACAGATATTACCAAACTGCTCTCCAAAGTGTTTGCAAAGATTTACACTTTGTCCAGAAGCATGTACTTATTCTTCTATATCTTTATAAAAATTTCATGTTCCCAAATTTGGCAAACCGAAAAATGACAAATGGAACATCATGACTTTAATATGAATACCCTTGATGACTAGGAATGTCACTCTCTCTTATTATTGCAGTGGGTTAAATGATGATCTCCCACAAAATAAGTCCATGTCAAATCCCTGGAATCTGAAAATGATACCTTATTTGGAAAAATTCTTTGAAAATGAAATTAGTTAAGGATTTTGAAATGAAGAGATCATCTTAGATTATCAGATGGATCCAAATTCAATAGCAAGTGTCCTAATATGAGATACAGAGGGAAGATTATGGAGCTGGAAGAGAAGGAGGTAAAAACAAAGGTAGATACTGGAGTGATGTGGTCATAAGACCAAGAAGTCAAAGAATGTCAACAGCCAACAAAAGCGGGAAGAAGCTTCGAAGGACTCTTTCTCCCCTAGAGCTTTTAGAGAAAGTGCAACCCTACTTACAGCTTGATTTCAGATGTCCGGTCTCCCAAAATGTAAGACAATAAATTTCTGCTGCTTTAAGCCACCCATTTTGTGGCAATTTGTTACAGCAGACACATGAAACTAAAACAGTTTATTGGCCATTCAGGTTTTCTATTCTTTGAATTGTTATTCATATCCCTTACACATTTTGTTCAGGAGATGTCTTTTCATACAGATGTACGGAAGTTTCATACACACACACACACACACACATATTAGTATTAAGCCTATGTTGATATAGGCATTGTAATATCATTTTAGTCTTATTTCCCCCGACTTTGTTTCACTTATCATATGAAATATATCAGTGTAATTTGGGAGGCTTTTTCGATTTTTCATTTATGCATTCTGCTTTCTTTGACTTAAAAAAACTGTCCTAGCCTTTATATTTTCTCTTACAATTTCTTCTAAAATTTTGCTTTTCATATTTCTGTAGTTAATATATTTAGAATGTGTTTGTGCAGTCTGTAAAGAAGAAATCCAGTATTAAGAACCTGGTCGGGTAGCTCAGTTGGTTAGAGTGTCATCCCAATACTGCAAAGGTTGAGGGTTCAATTCCTGGTCAGGGCACTTACTAGAATCAACCAATGAATGCATAAATAAGTGAAACAACAAGTTGATGTTTCTCTCCCCTCCCCCCAATAAATAAATAAATAGTTTAAAATTTTTTAAAAAGGAAACCAGTATTATTTTTAACTCCATTTGCATAGCCAATTATCCTAATAATGTTTATTCATCAGACCACTATTTCCTCCAAAGTGTATAATGCCATCTGCGAAACATATCAATTTTATATCCATGCATGGTGTACTTCTGACATATTAGCTTATCTACTTGCCCCTCTGCTAATACCAGTGTATCTCAATTACAGTAACTTTGATCTCTGGTAGGGAAAATCTCCCCACATCATTTCTCCTCTCCAAATATCATTGGATATTCTTGACCCTTTGTTTTTCCATATAAATTCAGTATCAGCTTATCAAGTAACAAAACAAAACAAAGAAAACCCTGTTATTGGGCTCTAATTGCAGCGACTTCCTAAGTAGGGGATATGAACAGCTTTATGACACTGAATCTTTCCATTCAGAAAATGGTGCATATGCCTGTCTTCTATGTTCTTCAGTAATGTTTCATAATGTTCCTCCACTGCAGCCTGGCACCATCTGGGTATATTTTACTGAAAGGTACTCTGAGTTTGGCGTTTTTGAGAATGAATTATTTTTGCCTACTGCCATTTTCTAATAAGTTATTGTTATAGAGTATTTTCTATGTCTGTCTATTTTATATCTAGTAGTTCTGCTAAAGTCATAATTTTATGAGTTTTTCAATAGGTCCTATTGCAATCGTTTAGGTAGAAAACACACCACCTGCAAATATAGGGCTTTCACTATGATATTGAATGGGAAGCAATGACAGCTATCCCCATATCTTAATCCTGATTTTCATTCAAAAACTTTGAAATCTTCCCCCTGAACTAGAATATTTTCTGTACATTTATGCTAGATATTAAGACGTTTCTTTCTGGGGCTCTCTTTACCTTGAACAGGTATTTTTATCCTGAACGGGTGATGAATTTTTTTAAAATGCCATTTCTGTTACATTAATATAATCATAATTTTTCTCTTTTACTCTTAGTGTGATATATAATATTAACAGCCTTTCTAATACTGAATGTTTACACACTGATAGACTAAAACATAGTTCATAATGATGTATACAGCTGAATTTTATTTTCTAATATTTTACTAAGGATTTTTGCTTCCATGTAAAATGAAACTGGTCTTTAGTTGTCTATTCTTACATTTTCCAAATCTGGATTGTGCAAAGACACACTAGCTGCACCAAACAAGACTTTCTTCTTTATCTAATTCCTGAAACCACACTTAAAAATTAGAAATTATCTTTCCTTCAAGGTTTGGTAAAACTGTATGAGCCTAGTCTCTTTTGGTAGAACAGATCTGATTATCACTTCACTATCCTAATAGACAACAAAGAGTTCATTTTGGTTTTTTATTTCTTCTTAAGTGAATTTTATTTTCTAATAAAAGTGTCACTTCATTTAAGTTTCCAAATTTACTGGCATAGTGCTGTTCAAAGTAATTTTATGATTTAAAAAGAAAATCCTATCTGTAGTTAAACCTCATTTTATATTCTTAATTGTGGTTATCTGTGAAGCCTTTTACTTTTTTCATGAATCTTGGTAGCATTTGTCTCATAGATTTCATATAACTCAATTTTAGTTTTTCTTTAGTATTTTCAAATTTCTTTTTTATTTTCATTTTTATCAAGTTCACTTCTTTCTACTTCTTATAACTATATTCTGTGTGGCTATACCTTACAGGATTAAATACGCAGACACCAATAGGTCAGTTATTTCAGGCAAAAGTATATTTAGCAAAGACTATAGCAAGGATTAAAAAGCCCAAGTTTAAAAAAGTAAACAACAACAATGTCTTTGTTTTAGCTTTGCCAAGATGTTGCTCAGTCCGTGGCAGCTGTTCTGAATCTATGATCTATGACCCACAAGACTCCCATCAAGAGGCTAATTTTGGCACTACAAATTTTCCAAGTCTGGGTGGTAGAAAAATCCACCTATGTACATAATCTCCACTTTCACAATTGCATTCAAGATACTGCTTCCTTCCTTGCAATGATGACTGCCCATTACTAGGTTTTATATGAAGTTCCTAATATCTTCCATCATATACAAAAGCTCTAAACTTCTGTACTCCCTTTCATCCCCCAAGTACTGAATGGCATGGGAGTTCTCTCCAGTGAGTGACATGACGCCACTCTTCGGTGAGCAGACACTGTTGGACTGTCCCTGTCTCTATGTAGACTTGGTTAAGTCTCATAGCCCTGCCTCCTGGAGGAGGTTTCTCCCTCCAGACCCAAGTGTGGCTCCCACATAAGCCGCACAGGATTTTAGTGCCTTGCCATTTAAATGCAGCAGATAATATTCTACCTACACCTAAAAGACATGAAAAGATTCTCTCTTCCACACACCTCTGCCTAGAAAAACACCAGGGTCATTCCAGCCTTGTGTACTACAGCCACCTGTGGGGACTGCCTGCAGTTCAAACTGAGTTCGGGCCCCCTTGAGTGAGGTCTGGAGTATACAGTCTTGTGTCTAAAGAGTGAGCTGCTTTCCCACAGACAAAGCCAGGTAGACTCATCTCCCATGGTTAAAATTCTCTACAAGACAAGGTTTAAAATCCCTCACACATCGGTGACAGAAAGCAAGTTTGTATAACTATAAAAACCAATCACAGTGAAAAGCTTCTAAGTCAGAATTCCACATGCTTTTAATAAGGTGTCAACAGAGCTTAAAAGCATCCATCCCAACCCTAGCAGAAACATTGGCAACAACATATGACTGTGTTCCCTAGACTGTACTACAGGTCATAATCTTTTATACACAATTTTTTTTTCATAAATTTGCATCAAACACACAGGGGACAAAACCTGATCTGAAATACTGCAAGTCTATTTATAGTCTCTCAGTATCCAAAGGAAATAAAATGGGCTTTATTGTCTATTTGGAATGTGAGCATACCTTTCATTCTATTAGAAAAGAAAAGAAAATTTCAAATGTTCACAACCTTATATCCGATTTTCAATATAGCAACAAAATTTGCCACTCAAGGGAACTTTATAATAAACTAAATGGCAAAACAAAGACTCTTTTGTGCAATGTGAATAATCCTTCCTATCTATTCTGTACATTCATACTTTTGAATTCAGGATATAACCTTAACCCCAGCTTTTCATATTGGGTATTATCGCTTTTTGTCATTTTGCATTAATTTTCCAAATTGGCTTGTTGGAACCCAATTAAGTTTTCTGCCCTGGTTGGTGTGTCTCAGTGGATTGAGCATCAGCCTGCAAAACAAAGGGTCGCCGGTTCAATTACCAGTCAGGGCACATGCCTGGGTTGTGGGCCGGGTTCCCAGTTGGGGGCGCGCAAGAGGCAACCACACACTGATGTTTCCCTCCCTTTCTCTCTCACTTCCTCTTTCTCTAAAAATAAATAAATCTTAAAAAAAAAATAAAGTTTTCTCCCTCTTCTCAGTTTGGTCCCCACCAAACAAGCAAAGAAGACATATATTTAATAGCAATGCCTGAATAGTCTAGCAACTTAAAAAATGTGTGAATTAAAAGTTACAAAAACATAAACAGAATGTAAATAGTTCCTGTTGATAAGTTTTATTAAAGTTTTAAATAAATACTAAAAAAATTTAAATAAATAAAACATGAATTTTTTTCACAAATTTTTGTAATTATAAGGCACACTGACATTAAATAGTGGCAGCACTTTATTTCTCCCAATGAATACTGACCACAAATGGCCTACAGACAATACTGCTTAAATTTCCCAGGTGGAAGTTATCTTGAAATGAAAAGGTAATGGCTAATTTTCATATCCAAAAGTCAGTAGTAATAAAAAAGTAGTTTTAAGACCAGGGAGAGTAAATGCGCTTCTGTAGAAAATCTTAATATTATACATCATTTAGCAACTGAAATCTTTCCAACCCTTCCATCTTTTAGCTAACGAGCCTTAAATTTAAGAATGTACCCTGGAGAGAACATAATCATTTTCCCAATGTAGAAAACTTACTGGACAGAAAATACTGAAATACTACTTAATTATTTCAGCACAACAGAAGTATATCCCACATTCTTCAAAAAATACACATTTAAAGTTTACTAAGGTAGAAATTTTGTGTAGTCTATGTGACTGTCATTATACAATTCAACCATTACATCTTAATCTGACTAGTGTACTCAAAGAACTTTATGTCAGTATTCTCCATTAAATTCTTTTATATCTGCAAATTATTTGACATGGAAAAATCACAGGAATTGGTAACAGGAGAAGGAAAGGAGGGAGGGGAGAAAAATGAGGGAGGAAAAAAAAGAGGGAAGCAGAAGGGAGGAGGGAGGAAAAAGGAGGGAGGGGGCAAGGAAGTTACCTAGAGATAATAATCAGTGACTCAGTCTTACAGGCCAGGTAGAGTTCTCCAGATAAATAATAGTGGCAAAGACCTTCTAAACAGGATAAGGGTAATGAAAAGCACGGCATGCGTGTACATTATACTCAGGTAATCCTAGTAATCCTAGGTGTTTTAGGTTTGTTTTGGTTTTGTCCCCCCAATCCCCCATCGCTGACTGTCAAGTACGCATGAGGAAGTTTGGTTAAGTAAGGTGCTCTGATTTGAATATTTGTGTTAACTTCCAAAATTCATGTTGAAATCCTAACCCCCCGGTGTGACAGTATTAGAAGGTGGGGCCTTTTGGGGGGTATGTAAGTCATGGGGGTAGAATCCTCATGCATGGGATTAGCCCATCTATCAAAAAGGCCCCATAGAGCTCCCTAGCCTCTCCCGCCTTTTAAAGACACAGTGAGAAGGCACCATCTATGGACCAGAAAGTACTTCCTTGCCAGCCACCACAGTGAAATCTGCCAGACTCATTATCTTGAACTTCCAGTCTCCAAAACTGTGGCAAATTCCTGTTGATTATAAGTCATTTGGTCTATTGTGTTTTGTTACAGCAGTCTAAATGGACTAAGGCATGAAGGTATAAGAGTTGGGAAAAAAACATGGTCAAATAGGTCCATGCATAATCTGAGCATTACAGTATCACACTTCAAGGAGGAAAAAAGACTGTGGAGCAGAGAAGCAGAAGCACTGACCACCTGTCAGAGACAATGTTGGATGGTTTTGTAGAACAGTGAATAGAAACAATGAAATGAACATTTTCTCAGAGAGCCTCTGGCCAACAATCTAAGGCAATGAATGGTGCACACTGTGCTAACCCTGCTGCATTTGCAATAATAATCACTTGCCACTTACTGTTTCCATAATAAAACTTTCCGGAACTGCTACCTTATGCCATTATAAGTGTACACAACTTTGAAGAGCTAAAAAAGGAAAAGCCAAGGTTTAAATCCCTCTATGATATAGGGATTCAGCCCCTCTTTGTATACTTGCTGACGACCTGGCAAGCCAGTGTCCTTTACGTGGGGAGGAAACAGCCCCGCTACCTCAGAGTGCCCTGGGAGGGAGGGGCCAGTCTGACTATGCAAGAGAGCTCTGCAAGGAAAGGGGGAAATGGAGAACTGGAGCCGGTAGGAGGAGAGGGAAAAGGAAGCAGGAGAAGAGGGTGAGAGACAGAGGTGACCTGTCAGGCTGATCTCTGGGGTTGTGCACGGAGGGGAGCAAGCTGGAAGTCCCCAAGTACAGCCTTTGCTCTCTGCCCCCTAGCTTGCTCAAATCTTCTACTTTCTCAAACTATGCTAAGGAATGAAGTGGGGCTAAGTTCACACCATGCCTGCCATCTGTGAGTGCACTGGAGCATGCGATGAAGCCAGTTCAAAAAACTAAGGAGACTGGGAAGTGAGTGCATGGAACAGAGATTAAGTATATTTACTACCTTACCTGTTGAAGGCCTCTTTATAAATTCTTCTATAATCATCACTACTTTAATACATGTCCATGCTACATCATCAGATGTGTATGCAATTTTATAAGAAAAGAAGATATGTCAGGATGGGAATTAATTTCCTCTATGTGATTTAGAAATTTTTAGAACAAAACTCAGTAGTGAAGCTAAAACCTCAGCAGTATATAAAGGATTAAATATACTCCAAGGTGACTGAAAAAAAAAATCACAACAGTAATAAATCATCACTTACTGCTTCATCATAATCATGTAGAGATTAAAGGCCACTGGGGAAAGAAAAAATTTCTCTCTGCAACTATTTGTTGTAATTAAAAAAATAAAAGCATATACAAGCCATCTCAAAGCAGAAAGAACTTGCTCAAAACAGAGCATTCTTGCAATAGAAAACCACAATTACTAAAATAATGCTTCCTGAATATTATGCTTGAATTCAACACTTCATGATTTCCCCCTAATTCTGGAGACCGGACCACTCCAAATCCACACAATCAGTGAACACTCAAATGCTGGCTGAGTAGAAATAAAGCAAATACGAGGATCACACCGAAGGTGCTCGGCCTAATGAGTCAGTCTAGGGTAAACTGTTTTAAAGACAATAAATGTATGCCAGAGTGAGGACACAATAATCTCATTAAGTTAAGTAACTTAGTTTTAATTTCTAAATATGATAGGGTACATGCCAAACATTTGGAAACAAAATTAAAAGCACATAAAATGTTTAAAATGTATATAGTTAAATAAACTTGGCAGTTAATAAACTTGAAGGTATTATAAAAATGTATGTGATAATACCTCACAGGGGAACATACCTAGGGAACCTTTGGGCACCTTTTAGGGAGCCTTTGGGCACACTCCTAAAAAAAGTCCTTGTCATGTTCCCATAAAAGTGAATCAGCTAGATTTGACACATAGCTAGATGTTCATGAGATTATTGCCACACAAAACCACCCATTACTGCTGCTCTGAATGCTACTGGCCTATCCATACCAATCTGCCTTTTTTTTCAGCACATCAAAAACAGTCAGGTATTGGTTGTTTCATGTGATTCAACTGAAAAGTTACCATTTAAAGTGTAGTACGTGATAAATTAACGTTTAATCTTATTTTTCACAGCTTCATGAGAAACCCACATGTCGATTTCTATGTACATATTATTAATATTTCCATTTTGAGGTAGGTGCCAGCACATTCAAGTCCACCGGGTTTGCTCAACTCAAAAGGGAAAACTTTCAAAGAGTGACATGGTCTCAATTATCCCCTACTCCAAGCTGGTAAAGTAAGCCAGGGTGATGTGAATAATCAACGATTCATACATCTGTCTCGTCCAATAGACTGTGGCCTCTTTGAGGTCAGAGAACGTGCCTTATTCATCTTTATATTTCCAGAACATAAGGCAGTACCTGACTGGCACTTAAATATTTAATTAGATGAATTATTTAACTAAAAAAATTGACTACTTAATTTAGGGTCTATATACGTTCAGTACTGTTATAAGCCATGGTTTCCTGCTCCAAAAGAACTTATTAGAAAGCAATACAATGACAACATAAATTATTAAGTGGTGAATTTAAAAAAAAAGCAGATACTTCTGGGAAAGCAATACTTCAGGTAATAATGATAGCAGCTCACACTTAGCACTGTGCTTACTAATTTAAATCGGTTTAATCATTAACAGTCTTGGGAGGCAGGAAGGTACATTACGGTCTCCGTTTCACAGATGAAGAGAATAAAGCACAGCAAGGCCAGGTAAATTCCAGGAATCACACAGATCAAATGTGTGAGAGCTGAAGTTCCGGCCCAGGTACAAATAAAGCCATTGTTTCTGCTTGTTTTTCTTCTCTGCGTTTAAACTCTATTTTCTCTGTGATGAATCCTTCACAAGTCCTATACGTCAGATTTCTAACCATTTTTGTAGCATGAACCTTTTGGCAGTCTGGTAAAGTCTATTAATCCCTTCTAAGGATAATGATTTTAAATGCATAAAATTAAGTTCAGAGAATTTCAAAGGAAAACAGCTTTACTGAAATATAGTTAAGATATTTTTAAAACCAAATTTGTGCTATTTCAATTTATGTGCACCTTCATTAACTTATTAACAAGATGTAATGAGAAATTTAAGTGTACTATAGTTTCAGTGTAGTTTGTGAAGATAAACAGTATTTCAAGAGAACTGCAGTAAAATACCTGATACAAAAATATATGTATTTCAATGGATGATAAAGCTACAGATACTACCAGTACTGTACAACTAGGGCTTGTTGTCTACATTCATAATGCAAGTAAATGCTAAATTTCAGAGGTTACAGAAAATAAAGGTGCAATGTTTTCCCATCTGAGTTCGGGGATTCCCTGAAATCTTTTTAGATGAAGAACCTGAGCTGTAAATTACAACTCATCAAATTTCCCTCTTAAAGCACTTATCGTGGTCCTTCCTCACATCTTGGCTAGGAATGGTGGGAATGTGCCTTAACCCTTCATGGAATATCCAGTACTTGACAGCAAGGTGGGACCCATGTACCTGGAGGGCACCTGAAATAGCATCTCACATAAAGTGGATGGTAAAAGGTTTATGGGATAAAAATATTAGGCACGTCCTAGAAGCTTAAAGGGTTTTTTTGTTTTGTTTTGTTTTTTAATAGCTGTTCTTCAATGTATCAAACCTTTACCTCACCAGTTCAACCACTTTTAAATAAAACTCTCACACAAACCTGAATTTGCATGTAGAAACAAGATTTTCCAGGGATAACTTCATGACAAAAATGAGTAATTTTTAAACTGTAAAGCAAAAGCATTAATTAGCAGGGACTATGTCTTTAGTGTGTTTTACGGGGTACTAAATGAAAACAGGCCTCTCAATAGTACTTTTAGAACTAAGAAAAAGATGATTAATGACCATCTTAGGCAGTTACAGTCTTGTATATTTTACCGGTGTAAGGCTTTAAGATTTCCAAGAGCTAATTCTATCCATTTTTATGATTATGAGGGAGAAAGTATTAGGTATACCAAGGTGAGACAAGCACCCATTGATTGTGCTAACACAGGTGCATTAGATTCTTCTCAAGATCTCACCCCTGAAGCCAAACAAATGACAAAGTCTTTAAAAACAGTTTAATGATAAAAGCAGTATTGAATAACCTGATAGAAAATAAGCTGAAGACATGCATTCAACTGACTTAAGAGTGATGTTTAAACAGGCACAAAACTTAATTACCTCTTCAGGCTCATAAAGGGAGTCAGGGAAATGGGGTTATTTACTCCTGGAAACATTTAGAAATTGAACAATGATCAAGGTAATAAAGGAAAATTTTAACTCTAAAATCAGGGGGAACTTTCTGAAACAAAAGCAATCCACAAAGATGTTGTTTGCCTAATGAGGTAGAGAACTCTTGTTCAAAGAAATGTTACTTTACTTGAGGTAACAAAATAATTGAAGTAAATAAACGAAACCAAGCAACTTCCTAAAGAAAGACACTTCAAGGTAAAGAGCATATCCCTTATTAAGGAAGGAGTAATCTTATCAAATGTAATGTGGGAACAAATTCGTTTGCCCATCAGACAGCTGCAGCAGTGCTGCCGCTCACAGATCGTCTAAACATGAACTTGGCGTTTTCCCTGGGAGAGAACACAGCTTTAAGTAGATGGCCTGATGGTTATAAACACTCCCAGGTGCCTAAACATTTCCTGAATAGTAGCCTCAGGCCAAAGTATAAAAAGGCTGTGGCAGAGCATAAATCAGTATCTCTGACCTGGCCGGGGTCACCTTTGTGAGGGAACCCTAAATTCGGTGCTTCCTCACCAAAGGGTTTAGAGAATTAGAGAATGCCAAAAGGCAAATCACACATGCTTCTGCTCTTTGTGGCTACCTGTCTTGGGTTAAAACTCCAGATCACTGGTCAAACAGGAAACATTTACTGGGTTGACTCACCCACAGCCCACTGTAAAGACACAATATCGTTTCATAACAATGTAGACATAGAAAAAGAGAGGAGATTAAGAGTTAACAGAAGTCTATCCCTGCCCTTTGCCATAGATTTCTATGGGGGCTTGAAAAGCTGAGTCTTCTAAAAATACACGAAGAAAGGGGAGGAAAGTGCTCAAACAAGATGATTTTCCTCAGATACCTTCAAGCAGTAAAATTCTACAATATGTGAATTATCCAGTTTTCATCACAAAATGGATGCCATCAAGAATATAGGCAACTCGACAAGACAGTGACAGGCAGCATAAAGCAAACCATCTTAAATAGAAATAGGAACCTCGGACATGAAATCACATTTTCCAGATTTTTACAGAATACCTAATTTGAAATGTCATCCTTAGAATTTAAGAAATGTGATGTCAAAAAAGAAATAGCTAATATTAAAAATAAATAAATACAATGAGATCCGCAGAGCTCAATGTGAATTTAGAAGCTCACTTCTCATTACTGGTTACTGGATTTCATCTATGAATGTGTTGACCTTTTTTTATGCCTTCCTGACACAGGCTGCCAATCTTGGTTTACTTAGCTATCATCAATTCACTATAAAAAAAAAAAAAACACAGAGCTTTTTCATGGCATTATTTCAAAGTTTAAAAGAGACTTTGACAGGTCAAACATCCCTTGGAATATGAAAAGCAAATCTTTCCACTCCAAAGTAAAATGATAAAGAAATTCTCATTGAAATATTTGTTTTAATTGTTGTTCTACTGTAGTTGTCCCAGTTTCTCCCCCATTGCTCTCCCCCACCCAATCCCCACCCTGTTGTCCATGTCCGTGGGTCCTTTATACACATCCCTTGACTAGACTCTTCCGCTTCTCTTTCCCCCACTATCCCCCTCCACCTTTCTCCTCTGGTCACTGTCAGCCTGTTCCTCGTTTCCATGCCTCTGGTTCTATTTTGCTCCTTTGTTTCTTTTGTTAATTAGGTTCCACTTAGCAACAGTAAGAGTGAAGAAGAGAACCAAGTTGTAGCAAGAAAGAAAACAGTTTAAAACAAAAATATGAAGAGGGAGGAAGGGGATAGTACGGAATAAGAGAAGGGCAGAGCAAAATATGAGATTTGAAATAAACTGTAATATAAAACCTGTTGACACATCAGGCCTACACTTGAAGGACAAGAAATGAATGTTAAAAATCTATGCAGGGGAGAAAAGAGCGCAATCATAAGACCACGGAGGGGGCCAGGGCCTGAGGAAACGTGTAGCTCATAGTGTCTGCTGAAGGGGCCTTCCAGAGCTTTTCTTTTCCCTGCGGAAATGTGCTCAGGAGGAGACTCCTGAGCCCGGCCTCACCGATCTGCAGAGCCCGTAATCCCACAGGCGGGTGCGGGGCTGGCCTGTCCGTGAGGGGATCTGGCTGGTGGCCGCGAACGCCAGGCGTTCAGGTCCTGCCTTCCAGGCCTGAGCCTGCTGGTCTTTCGCAGGAGGTTTGGGCCCAAATTCTTCACTCTGCACAGCTCCTGCTTGTGACTGTACTGGGTCAGGTCCTGCAATTCCTTCCATGTGACTCTGTCCCTCTGAGTTTTTGGTTAGCAGAGCTGCTGTGCCTTCTCACACATGCGTGTGAGCCCTGGGTCCCTGCCTAGTCCCTGGTCTCACCTCAGCTCCCCTTTTATGAGTTTCTGTGTGGCCCCCATGCTGCAACAGCAGTGTCCCCCCAAAATCAGAGTCTCTCACAGTCAGGGCTGGCCACTGCCTTTCAGAGCCTCTGACCATTTCAGATAAACTTTCTCGCTAGATCTTTCCTGGATGGTATTGGGAAGAGCCCCGCAGCTATGCTATAACACAGAGAGGTGGCAGAGTGCTGACCCCACTCCCTCCAGAGACCCTCAGCCTCCAGCGGGTCTGCTCTTGCAGTGCTGTTTCTGGAGCCCACGCCTCCCGGACCTTCCCTCTCTGCCCGAGCAGCGTGCTGCCTCTGAGTCGATCCACGGCCGCCCGGACTCTGTGCAGCCAGCAGTGCTGGGCTGAGCAGCTGTGGCAGCTCCACTTGGAAAGCCCGGGCTGCCGGCTCCTGGCCGCCCTGCAGGCAGGCAGGTTCTCGCCCACTGCCACGCACTCCCTATGTTCTCGTCCACGGACACGGTCACTCACGGACTCCCTCACTCCCTTTCCACTTGACTCTCAAGTCGACTGCCCTGTGTTTTGACTGCCAGACCAGGCTGGGTCTGGGAGCAAGTGGATGGAGCTACCACCTACTGCGCTGCCCTCCGATCTCTCTTTGAAATATTTAACTGCAGATCTGTCCAGGCCCTTTACCTCTAGGTTGCACACATAAAACTAAATAACATGCAAGCTGTGCATATCAATTCTAAAAAAGGTAAAACAAATACCTTAAAAGGCTCTCATTTTTCACAAACCAATCAATAAACAAATGCACTTAATTTATAAATAAATTTTATGAGTCTGATAATATCAGGGAAAGAGACTAGGCAGAAGAAAAGTAATGATGGCTCCAAACTGGTGCCAACAGAAGCCGATGCAGGCATTTCTGAGGAAGAAGCTGACCAAAGTCCAGTTCCTTGGTGTTCTGGGCTAGGATGTAAGATATACAGGATTTCTTTTTTTCATGAATGTATACAAAAATTCAAAAACCATGGCCTGGAGATTTGTCTTGGAACTATCATATCCAGTCATGCTTTTTTTTTCTCTCTCTCTCTCTCTTTTTTTTTTTTTTTTTTTTTGTTGTTGTTGTTCTCTACATTTGGAAATGAGAGAGCATACAATGGAAGGAAAAGGAGAATCATAAAGAAACAAATTAATTCAGATGTGTGAAACTGCAGCAAGCTTCAGAGATCACCTTCCTCGTCAACAGAGAAGGAAACAGGTGCACAGCAATGACATGAATTACACCAACATTCTATCACAGAGCTACTAATCCAAAAAAGGTGGTGGCTGGAATGTGGAAGGGGAGAGAGAAGTATGATGCAAACCATTGTAACCAGTGATTCATGAACAAGAAACTATAATACAAAATAAATAAATAAAACAGTTGCATCCTCCACTTGGAATGTGAATATATCTTCATTCTTCTAGAAGAGGAAATTAATGAGTATTAGAGGTGAAAAAACTTACAAACCTGCAAAAGACAAAAGAAAATAATTGATGCATAGCAAAGGGTTAACTGTCTTCTTTGTGTATAAAGAGAGTCTATAAATCAGTATTCAGAGATGAATATCCGAAGAGAAAAGTAGACAAAATATATAAACAGATAATTCACTAAGATACACGAGTGATCGATACAGAAATGTTAAAATTCACTGGTAGTAATGTAGACAAAAATAAAACCAACAGTTGGCATTTATTTAATAATACCAAGTGTGAAGGGAAAAAACCTCTTATATTGTTTTTATGGTATAAATTGTTAATAGTTTTCTTGAGGTTAATTTGGTAACCTGTATAAACAGTTTAAACAACATTCATCTCCTCCTATCACCCAGTAATACCACTTGCAGAAATTTACCAAAGATGAACCAATTTAAGAAAATGCATGATCATTTCAGTGTATATTTTAATAGTTAAAAAATGGAGGAACATTAAATGTCTAGGAATAAGGAAAAAATTAAGTAAAATTTACATGCTGGTACACATGGTCTATTATGCAGCTATTTAAAACTATGCTTATGGAAAACATTTGCTACTAATTAATGCTCATGATGGAATATTATTTTAAAAATTAAAGTAATTTCACTTTCACATGTACAAGAGAGAAAAACCAAACTGTTAAAGGAGTTGTTTATAGATGTTGGAATTATAGGTGATACTTTTCTATATTTTAAACAGTTAGGACTCTATCTTTTAGAACAGTTTTAGGATTACAGAAACTTTAACTATTTTTAAAAATTCTCTAACATAATCATATATTGCTTTTATTAAAAAGTGATCCTAAAGTAATGTCAAAGTAGAAAACTTTTGAATGCCAGATTCAAACATGCATTTTAAATAAAAGTATGCAGTAAAAGGGCCGAAGTGAGAGTTCAATATTTTTAAATGAAAATGACTAATTTTTCCTTTTACATGAAATGAGAAAATAAACACTAAAAAAATTTTTTTTAATTTTGAAGGAATTCTCATTTGTATCATTAGCAAGTAGAAATCTGAAAAGCTGATGGTGATTATGGTGAGTTTAAAACTTTTTTCAACACTTTGGTAATTTTTAAAAGATTACTCTCATCCATTCTTTGGAAACAGAAGAGAACATAAACGAATGGAACTAATAAGATAACTACACATGCTTTCTGAAAAGTTGTGAACAAAGCAACCCTCACCTAAAAAAAAACAAAGAAAAAGAAAAGCTCCAACATCATTTTTTGCACAATAGCGGAACTTGAATACTTCCATTACGCTGAAAACAGCTAGCAAGCAATTATATATATTGTCTTTTGGAAAGCTCCAAGAGAAAGACCATTTACTTTCCCACATACCTGTTATAAATCACAGTCATTGGTTATATATGAAGGCTGCCTCAATTTTGTGAAACAGAAGCAGATACTTGGAAAGTAACACACTGCAATAAACCTATGTTTACCCAACCACAAAATCAGCTGAAGTTTCCTAAATTGAAAAACAAAAGCAAGCAAAAACATATGGACAGAAATAAAGAAAACAAGCAGAATGAGTGTCCATTTTATGTCTTCCTCTGGACAGTGAGTTACTTGCAGCGGGTGATGGGGGCAGAGGTGGGGGGAACCTGAAAACAATTTTTTTTTAAAAGATGAAGGTACAGCAAAATCTAACAATAATTAGCAACCATAAAATTATCAAGATTATAACTGCTAACTTTCATTAAGTAGCTGTGTGTGCTACCTGTCATTTCTTTCTTCTATTCTTGTTCTGGTCCTTTGCTACCATTTTGTCTGGCTGGTCAGGTGATTTAGATGGTTGGATCCAATTTATTTTCTAATTATTCTAACTTTATAAGAAAAAATATTGATGAAATTTAGAGAACAGATTACTTTCTTATAAGTATGATTATTTTATAGGCCAGTATTTAAACCAAACTGAAAACATCCTACAAAAAGTACACAACAGAAATTCTATTGTCATTTAAAATCATTATTATCTTCACAGTATATGCTTCTTCAAAAAATTTTGAATAGTGTTCACAGTAAATATTTATTAAAACTGAATGATAATAAACATACAAAGACACACATGCTTACACATCCAACTAGGCACCACATATGAGGTCTCTCCAGAAGGTATCCAGCCATGTAATATGAAAAATGGAGACATTTCTTGAAGAAGATATGAGAAACATTGTACACAGGACCAATGATGCCTCAGTCCCCTTCAAAGTAGGTACATTGGGACCTCACACAGTTCTCCCAGTCACCATCAGCTGCCTCACTGTATTTCCCTGAATCTCATTGACAGTCTGCAATCTGTTCCCTTTCAAAGGTGATTTTAGTTTTGGGAAAAGCCAAAAGTTGCATGGCATCAAATCTGGGCTGTAGAGGGGCTAAGGCACCTATAACATTAACAATGGTTCAACTTTTTCTCAACAGACCTCGTAAACAACCAGAAAAATCCAACTCTGCCATGATCTTATTGTTAAAAAAACTATTTACCTTTTAACATAATGCTGTATCTTAGTCAAATAATGTGGAGAAAAAGAAATATCTTGAGTCATATATTAAGATACCAGGTATTAAAGAGAAGTAGACCAAAGAGCTGAAGGTACAACCAGTTTAAGAACAGCCAGATAACTCCTTTAATTTACTGTAGAAAATATAAAACTACAACCAAGATGGAAAATCTATTCATAACATCACCGAAGAAACAGCATTTATAAAGCTAAAAAATTTAATAGCAAACAAAGGCTTTGGGGAAGTTCTATCCCCAACTTATAGGGTTTTCACATGTATAAATATTTATGGATATGTACATATGTGTGTGTGTGTGTGTGTATCCGTGGTTACAAATGGCCACCACAGCTAAAGTCAACTAAACCTAACAAATGAGAAAATCACCACTGATCAATTAATAGTTGAAAACTGCTCTATATAGTGAACAATATGTAACAACCTAAAAAAATAGACTTCAAAAACCTAAGAAGCCAAAAAAGATCATAGACTCACAGAACACGAGTTTAGGAAGAACATAAATCCCAACAATGCTTCTGAGGTATCTGCCAACCTCAGGGAATACAAAGGAAATACAAAACCATGAAACTCAGAGAGTCACCAGCAAAAGAAATTGCATACCAATACTGAAATGATGCTTTTAGAAAAACAGAATCATGGGAAATTAAGAATAAATAAAAAAATATATGATTTCTGCAAAGAGCAGTAAGTGATGAAACACTCATTCACTTAGTCAACACATATTTGCTAAAGACACTTGAGTGCTACACACTGGAGATACAATGGTAACCAGGGCAGAAATGGTTCCTTCATGGAACATATATTTCAGAAGTTGTATGAGCTAAGTCAATACCATTCTCAAATCATAGTATAAACAAAAACAAAAACAAGAACACAAAAAAACCCGACTCCCTCACAGCAAAAAAAAAAAAAAAAAAAACAGGTGAAAGTTCAAAATTCAGATGTGCCATTGCCAAGAATTCTGATTTCATAGGTCTTGGATGGAACCTGAGAATCTGTTGTTAAGGTTTAGTGGCAAGAGTGAGGTTTTGCTCTGCTATGCAGCTTTGGGCAAAAGTCACTTTTTGGGCACAAGCATCTAAAAGTTGCTGAAAAGCAACTTTTTATCAACTTTTCCCAAAAAAGCAACTTTTTGTGGGAAAAATAATTTGAAAAGCAACTTTTTTTTACCACCAAAGTGTACTCACTCAAGAGTTTATTGAGTACTGACTGTGTGCCACCATGGAAATAACTTCCCAAACATTAATCAGAAATCTAGTCTCCATAAACCTACGACTAATATCAAAAATCTTCATGGCACTTTGAGGGTTGCACTAAGACAAGTTGGATATATAGTCTTTCAAGTAAACCCTGGCTGCAAATATTAACAAAAGAAAAGAAATCTGGTCAAATTGTCCAACCACCACTCCAATTCTTAAATCTCTCTTTGAAACAATCCCAGCAAGCAGTAATCTAATTCCACTAGTTAGCGATCCACCAGTTGTAAGAGCATCATCTGGGAAGCTTTTAAAATTAGTATAGAGTCTGCAGTTCTGATTCAGTAAGTCCAGCAGAGCTCTGGGGCGTGACGGTGCAGTGTGCCTCCCAGGTAACTGCGAAGTGCGGCCAGAATCTGAGCGTCGGCGATGCTGCACTCACCAGTCCTTTCTGCCTATGGCCAGTGCGCCAAACTCCAGCGGCATCGGGGTGAGATCTGCCCCACTTTACTTGCCATCTTAGTCCTAATTTTACCTTTGGGACCATATACAACACAAGCCTAAACCTTCTCCAAACTAAACATCTCCAGTTCCTTCAAGTAACCTACAAATAATATATTTTAAACCTGATAACCCTAAATTGTTCACATCTCTTTTTATTTATATATCATACCCAGGAGAGAACACAATCCTCATGTGGAATACAAGAGGGGTACTCTCTCCTTCATTAGAGTTATAATATTTTCATTAACACAGCTTAAGTGTGCCTTTTATTAAACTGTGGTCATATCATATTATGACTACACTTATTTGGAATACACTTACTTTTAGATTCATACAAAAGTTACAAATATAGTACTAAGAGCTCCCACATCCCCCTCACCCAATTCCAGTCTTCCTAATATTAACATGTACAGTGCCCCAGCACGTTCGCCAAAACCAAAAATAAGCTGTTTTATTTTTGAAATCACATCTTCTCACACAAATTACTTTTCTGAGCCACATTTCCTTCGATTGGAACACAGACTTTTCACTTTTCTTTTGTTGTATTACGTGATGTAAGTAAAGGACCTTACATTTTATGTTTTAAGATTCTGCACAAGATTTCATCTTGCAAGCCTTTGACTCAAAGATTCAGCCTTTGAGTCTTGCAAGATGAAATATAACATCCTATACTTAGGATTTTGAGGCCCTGTATTTGTTGAGATATTCTGAGTCAAGATCCACTTAGGTAACATCCACTATCGCCACCAGAGTCATGCCACACAGGTATATGTTAAGCAAGATGTCTATACTTCCATCCAATTCAAAAAATTCAACAGGCCGAGGTTTAAGATAATGTAAGCCTCCCTCAGGGTACATTAAATAACTTCTGATGCATACTACCAATGATTTACCAATTCAACTAATTACCTGTACATCCAGCTGCTTTGTTTTTCATGTAAAGATATTATTCCCTGTCTCAGGGAAGTTCAGGCACACTGTGGCCCCACATTGTTTATTTTTACTAGTCTAACACATGTTTGCATGTTTTGCGTCTTCAGCTGAAAGGTACAGGGGTGTCCAACCCGTGGCCCAGGATGGCTATGAATGTAGCCCAACACAAAATTGTAAATTTACTTAAGACATTATGGGATTTCTTTGTGATTAAGTGTCACAATGTATTTAATGTGTGGCCCAAGGTGACTCTTCTTCTTCCAGTGTGGCCCAGGGATGCCAAAAAGTTGGATACCCCTGACTATCTGCACAATGGAAGGAATCCATTTCCCAAATAACTCTGAAATGCTTAGGGAAAAAATGGAACTCTCTAAACCTAACATTGACTGGCAACTCACTGAAGCAGCTAATGACCATGTGTGAAAACTGGTGCTCACAGGAAATCTGCAGAGAATTCCTGATGAGTCAAACACTAAAATCAGAAGAAAAGCAAGGTGGTATTGGTAGTATTATTCCTTCAGGAAGAAAAGAGAATTCAATTTACCCTCTTGAAATTGGTTACTGGTCTTAATTATTACAAAGCTTAAGTAACAAAATGGCTCAAGATAGCAATATACTATTGAAATCCCAATTAAAAAAGCATAAATCAGACATGTGGACCCAAAGATAGCTATATTCAGCTATATCCATCACTGCCAAAAAAATTTGCGAAGCCACTTACTTCCCCTCAAAAGATGTGAATAATTTCCAACTCTGTTTATCTCTCAAACCAGGCTGTGGAATCAGAGTTTTTAAATTGCAAAACAGGCTTGATAATGCTTTCAGGAAGGTTGAAAACTCATAGCCTTTTTTATCATTCCAGTGAGATTCTTAAAATGGGAAATCCATCTTTAAAAATCTTTAATAAAGCATCAGTATGCCAAGAACAAAGCTCTTCCCACGTACCTCATAGTAACTCCGAACAGCGTTGCAAAATGCTTCATCAGCTACGATCTGGGTCTCCCCATTGAGGAAGGCCTGGAACCGTTCTTTTAGTAACTGCAACTGTTGCTTGTTAAGCTATAAGAAAAAGAGAAAATTTTGCCAATCATGAAATGTAATGATTCTAAAAAGTTGTATTTGCTATATGTGTATTAGATTTGACACTTAGAATTAACTTTATGCTAAAGTTAAATAAAAACTAAAAAGTCCTACTATTTATAGTTATGGCTCAGTTGTAAAACATTTTCAGTTCACTTTGCCATATACTCTGGAATCCTGACATTGCACCGAATTCCAAAGTTCTACCCCAGATGGAATTCCTACGATTACTACCCTGGCCTCTTTGCAGAGGCAGGAAAAAACTAAAATTTGGATGAGAAATTAATTTGTGTGAAATTGCCAGCTGTCCTGAACAGAGGAGGAACGAGCAGTCTTGGAGGTGACTGGACTACCATCAGCCCTGGACAAAAGATAACAAGGAGGAGGACCGCAAAGGACAGGGATTCTGAGAAAGAAACCTCCAGGAAGGACATCTGTTGGATGCCAAAAGTTTAGATTCCACAAATAAATATGTTGGTCAATGACCGAGCTGAGATCAATAAAGGAATGATAAGGAGGAGACAGATCCAAAAGAGAACAGAGGTGAGCAGTGAGTGCATCTTTAAGCACTTTTGGGGAAGAGCTGTGAACCAGGGCAACCCAATTTCCTTGTCTTGGGTCTCACTACTGTAATTATTACTGAGGGTAGGTTAGACATGAACTATGGTTTACCAACCATGTCTAGTCATCGACTACAACCAGAATCAGCTACTTAATTTGTAGGGCCCAGTACAAAATGAGAGTGAAGAGCCCCTTGTTAAAATATTAAAAATTTCAGGTCTGCAACAACAGGGCATTAATCAAAGCCTGGGACCCTTCTGAGCACAGAGCCGTACACAACTGCACAGGCTCAGGCCCATGAAGCCAGCCCTGGCTGTCGGGGCACAAACATCACAGGAGGGTGGGCATATGAGGTCATGCAGAAACATTTTTTTTTTTAATGCTTAACCGGAGAAAGGACAACGCAGTCTCGCAGATAAAACAAATCCCAGGACATATAAGAACAGGACAGGAGTAACCTCTCCACTTCACTGGATCCTCAAGAGACTATTAAAGAACTCAGTTCAGTTCTGGATACTGCACAGAGATGTGAAGTATTCGGAAATATACTGAGGATAAAATGATTAAAAGATCAGAAAAACTAAACAAACTGGTATGAGTTGGCTTCAAAAAAAAAAAAGTTGATGTGAAACAAGTTTAAATCAGTTCAAAAGGTTTAGACAGTTTGCAAAGACACTATAGCTGGTAGTAACAGACTGACAAAGAAGCGTCCCATTGAACCCCAGTGTAGAAAACCTCTTGGCCTGAGCAGTGAAGAGAGAAGACCATCCCATCTCTTCACTACGGTTATAGCCTTCATTTTAGGGAAAGCTAAATCACGCTGAAATGCAAAAATATTACCATTACATTACATCCTCCACTTCTCTAATATGAGAACACAAGCAGGGACCTTCCGTGTGTGTGTGAGCAAGGCAATTAAGTCCATGACTTTAACTCTCTAAGCAGAGTCCACAGAAGGGACCAGATGGAAATAGGACAGCAATTGCTGAGAGCGAGACAGCTGAGGACACTTCAGTTGCCAAGCCCTGGGACCCACCAGGAAGAACTTCAGCTTGCAGACCAGTGCCCAGGCAAAATAATGGAAATGGAAATGTATGTAGGAATAACAATGAATTGGAAGGAACAGTAACTATCATTATGTCACAGCCTGCTCATTTGATAAATAAAATAAACATTTAAAAACTAGTGGATTTCTTCATTCCATTTTCTTTCATCAGCCTTTATGTTCTTTAAACATTCCTCTAAATCTTTGCAATTTCTAGTTAGCCACTGTATCAATGAGTTACTTTTTGGTGATTATGGCATGGAAAATTCATCATTACAAATCAAAGAAAGGGTCTGGAGAGCATTATGCTAAGTGCAATAACCCAGGCAGTGAAAGACAAACACCATATGATCTCACCTATAAGTGGAGACTAACCAACAGAACAAACAAGCAGGTTAAATGTAACTGGAGACATTGAAGTGAAGAACAAACTGACCGAGAACAGAGGAGGAGAGGAGGGGCGGAGGGGAAGGTGGGGGGTGAGGAAAGGGAAGGGTGCTCAAGGAACATATATGGGGAACTCATGGACAAAGTCAAGGGGGGTGGGGTTGAGGGTGGGCAGAGGGGGAGTGATGGAGGGAATGGACAAAACTATACTTGAATAAAATTTTTTAAATAATAAAAAATAAAAATAAGTTTAAAAAAAAGGAAAGGTGATTTGAGCAAGTGATCTCCTTGGAAACGCCAATGTTGGTGCAGTTCACAAAAGGTGCCAGAGGCACCTGGATAAATATCAGGCTTCAACTTTTTCATGAATAAAAATTACTGCAGTTATATTCAATACATAAAATGACAACAAATATAGTGATATACAAATACTCAGTAATGGATACTTTATTAGTATAGTGAAGAGGTCCATATTTCTACATAAAAGAGGTAGGGAGAAAAAAAGAAAATGAAATTTAAAATCTAGCAGTGAGCATAGCTGTCACAAAGTAGAATTCCTTAAATGCTGTTTGCATTATCAAAGTAAGCTACATTATATATCGACAGATAGAGACCAATGGAATATATCCAAGGAAGGGATACAAATATAATCAGACATATACTATGAAATACCTTTATTAACACCTAAAATCAATTATAAAAAATGGTCTAATCAATCAATGGTTTTAGAATAACTGGGAAGCAATGCAGAAAAAAAATTAAACTGGGACATAACACATACAATTATAACCCAGCTGAATTAAAAACTTTTCATATAAAAAGATGAAACTGTAAAGTTACTAAATGAAAAAAATGGGAGAACTCCTTTAAATCCTGGTATGAGAAAGAACATTCTAACCATGAATCGAAATCCACATGTCATAAACTTATTTGCATAATATTAAAAATAAATTTAGCATGGCAAAAAATACCATACATAATATCATTGGAAAAGACTAAACAGAAAAAATATATACTTACAATTCATACCCTAAAGAGCTAATTTTCAAGCTCATGGATCCTAGATATTGATGAGAATGTGACCAATAATCCAACAGGAAAATGGACAAAATAGATACATTCAGAAAAATGACTCAAACTATGAAAGCCTAACTTTACTCATAACCCAAAACTGCAAATTAAATCTGCATGAAAGGGGAAGGATTTTGGGAAGATGGTAGAGTAGGAAGCACCAGCAATGTATCTCAAACAAAAGCACTGGCAGTATCTGATGTAACTATTTGGGTCCTCTGGGGTCTTCTAAAGGCTTACAATTTGAAGGGGAAAGCTTGAATGGAATTGCAATTAATTTGAGTCAATTTCAGCTCTTAGCACAGTTGCAGCTATTCATCCTCCATCTCTCAGCCCTATAGCAGCCAAAAAAAAAAAAAAAAGAAAAGAAAAGAAAGGGCCAACAACCTAAATTTTCATGAATAGAGAACTAAGTAATACGACATTCAAACAACGGTAAGACTATTAGCTCTATAAAAAGAATGAAAAACTTCTATTTATGCAGATAAGATCTTTGAACTATCTTGGGGGAAGAAAGTTTGTTATAGAACAGTATACAAAATAAGTCACCCCTAGAAAATGGACAAACTCAGAACTTGTATTTGAGTTTGCTTCTAAATGCAGACAGAAACTATGGCAGGATGGCAGTGGGAACTGGACAGAAGAAAATATGGGCGAAAAAGATTTTCTAGCATATACCACTTTATTTATTTTAGGTTTTAAATCACGGGACCCTCTTTACCTATGCAAATTTTAATTTAGATTTAAAATAAGCTATCATAGTAACTTTGCACATATTCAAACTCAGAGCAATCATGTTACATCACACATAGTTTAAAGCTGGTCACCCTGCAAGGAGAGTGGACAACAAAACAATGGGCTGTCTCAATTTTCCCTTCAGGTAGAAGATTTGAACTTATGTCAATCCCTTCATTAACATTTCAAGGCTGATGATTTCCAAGAAAGGTATAATTGGGGTGGGGGGGGGCTTTAATGTGAATTTTGTTTTAAATAAAACAAGTATCCATCACAGGTGCTGATCTATAAGGGCAAATGTTCTAGAGCATGGCAGAGATGAAAGGTAATAACCAGCACCTTACATGAAACTAAAGAACAACGTCAGAAACACACCATATACAACACACCATGGTAATTAATGTACTGATCTTACACAATGCGTACCAAAGTCTCTTAGCTCCATTCGAGGCTATTAAAAAACACACACACACACATCCTACTTTATTACTTCACAATGCAGCCAGTTCTAATTCTGGACAGCTATAAAGAATAAAAAACCTGCTTCCCTATGACTTCCACACAATCCTAGCTTTATGTTATGTAAGATAAAACATACTTTTTTCTTTTTCAACATAGCAATTTAGAAACTTGAAGACAGGTACTGGGTTATTTGTGAGCTTTCCTCTTCCCAGATTAAATTTTGCCAGCTCCCCCAGCATCCTAAGGGTACTCTCCAGTCTATCCATAAATTACGCATTAAACAGTTAAATAAAACTAAGTATAAGAAAGCACTTAAAGCTATAACATTATGCAAATAAAACTCCTAATATAACAATGGCCTTCCTAAAACATGCTGGATAGATTGATCATGATTATGCGAGGACAGCGTGGCTGACGCAGAGACAAGCAGGAGGGCCATTTCCCACACTGTAAGTGTCGTTCTGTGTCTATTGATTCAGACTAAGAAAAACTGAACTCTTCTTGGCAGTCACATCAACTGACTCATATCACGATCATAATCAAGAAAAATTTCTAAAACATTCTTACACGTGCTTCACTAAGACATGTTCCATCCGTTCGGTCCATAGCTCCAGTTGATTAGAATTTTATTTTAGAATTCTAATTCCTTCATTCAATAACTAAAGAGTTCTCCTAGCTTTGTTATATTCACTAACATAATAACGTGTTATGCATAGTCTCCATTCAGGTCATTAGAAAGACTTTCATCAGTTCAGGATTAAGGAACACAGGAAACCTGTCATTACATGTATTCATCCGGTTTGATACCATCTATCAATTAATGTTCTTTGGGGCATTTGATTTTAATATTACTTAACCAACATTTTAGTTTTGTCCATATATTATCTTCACACTAGTACATGTACCAATGAATGATTAAACTGTTTTTCAAAAATAAAGGAAAATTTAACCAGCAGAAATTATCTAATGGAAATTTTAAAAGAGCTTTTTTTAATATATGAAAGTAAATTGCAGATGCTTAACTAGAACATAAATATCAATGCAAATATCTAAACACAACCAGGAGGCTAGCCTTCTAAAAAGAACTCTTCAAATAGTGACAGTAAAAGCTACATTTTATAAATCCTGGCTGGCAGTGATAATTTATCCATAACAACAATTGCTCCAGGAAAAACACAACTCCCAGAGTTCAGAGAGATGTTTTATGTTTCTTAGGTTTATCTTTTCTTCTTTTTTCATGTCCAAATTAGATTCTAGCCTTTTCGTTTTAAGTCATGATTAACTGTAGACTTATGCCTGAATCTTGATGACAGAAGGAGACCAGCCATTATGCTACTCAGGATCCAGCGACCACCGCTGAGAGGAGCCTGCCCCGACCTGTGGTCCCCATCACGTGCCCTGACACTCACGGTGGGTGCTGCATGACGCCCAGTGAGTAAAGGCAGTCACAGATTCCTCAGCAAAGTGGCGGGTGACTAGTGGGTACTGGATCTCCGGAATTAGAGGGTGATGTGGTGATGTATTCATGTATCTTAAAGAGGTAGAAACACTTTTTTTTGCCCCAAGGAGGTAAAAGGAATTACTCCAGGAACCAACCATCTCTAAAATGCACAAAGGCATAGTTTTAGTGCCTGCTAATGAAATGTGGTAAAAAAATAATAACAGGAAAAGACTGAGAGAGAGGTCCCATTTTCTTTCTTCCATCAACACTTTGTCAAAAGATCTACGTAAAACCACTGGGGCCAAATAATCAGAGGCTTCTATGTTTCTGCAACAATGGACCCCCACCCCCAAAACTGCCTATCAGAACAGAGTAACAGAGGGGGCCAGATGACATTATTATCCATTACAAAATCCTTCGGGATGTATTGTTATTAAAAGTTTTCTATCCAAATAACTTTTCTTGTCCTCTTCTATAAGCCCAGAATTTGGAACAGTGAATATATGCCCACCTGAGACTACGAATGCCAGCTTCACCTGATTGTGGGGCATGGTAGAGTGACTAAGTTAAGGCCAGTGAGATATAAGCAAGAGTATGCATGCCATTCAGGAAACATAAAAGATACATGAAGCAGACACTTTTTGCTTCTCTCTCTCCTCTTATCCTACTGGCTGGAATCTGATGTGCTAGTTGGAACTATCGGTTTGGTCCATGAAGATGGTAGAACAGCAGGATAAACAGAGCCTGAGGCTTCTCCCAAGGTGGAGCAGCCACTGCAGCCGGGACTGCTACCTGTCAACTCCACTCACGTGAGGGAGAATAAGCCTCCCACGTGCAGGTCGCTCTTCCTTGGGGTTTATTGTGTCATATGTGACTGAACCAAATCCTAGATACAAATCCCAATGAAATACACCACCAGGGAAAAATGTCACAGTACTGGTAAGGTTTGCTGTAATTAAATCTAAAATAAAATATTCTTTCCATGTGTTATTTTATATGAAAAACTCCTCATCCAATGAACTTGTCCACTGAACAAAGAACACCAGAGACTCAGTGCCTGAGGAAGACTGAAAACAGTTATTTTGGCAGATTGAAATCTATTGTCCCGCAGTACTGAAAGGGGGGATTAAAAAGCCCCAAATCTGCCAATACCACTTTAACATATTTTATAATAAAGGCACAGTAAGTGATGAGTACAAAACAGTAAAATTCCACTGTACTGTGGGCAAATGGGCCCCAGGTTATGCTTACTCAGCCTAAGTAAACTACTTGTACCCCACGTTCTCACTGACCTACTAATGGAATGCAAGCCTTGACAAAATTACATGCCATCAACGGGACTGTCATAGGTGGAGGGTAGAGGGTGCTGCTGGTAATACTGACACTAGGAATTTTAAATCCATGAATTCTATTAATGTCCCTGCTGTCCTGTGCTGAGCACACTCCACAGTGTGGTCATTAAACCTTCCTAGTCTCCTATAAAGTTTTTATCCTCATGTTACAAGTGAGGAAATTAAGCTCAAAGAAGTTAACCCTTTTGCCTAACTTCTGCTAAGACCTAAGACACAGGGGCAAAATTTGAATCAGTATCCTGATCTAAAGTCTATATTCTTTCCAGTCACCACATTATTTTCTGTTTCCCTCATAGTCATGCATTTTTTTTTCAATAAGAGGTGTTCGTCCCTGTCTGATAAGTCATATTTAATTTCAATGTATTTTTTGCTTATTATTTAAACCCCCATTAGAATAAAACCTGTTTTAGGATAAGAACTTGATTTTAGCTCACAGCCCTAATCCCATACTAAAATAATGCTTGGCATATAGAATGCGATGCACGAACACACATTTTTTAAGAATGGACAAAGTGACAAACAACTGTTAGGTGGTTGCTATAAAACTATTCCTCGTTAGGATGGCTAAGGGCACTCTCATGCTCACCTGATCCTACAAAAATTTCTTTATCATACAATTATAAAAATTCAAGAGTACTCAAAACCACCACAATGGATAAGAAAGCAGCCTATTTCATTAATTAATAAGGTCACACATGACTGCTGGGGCAGCAGAGTGAGTGATGAAGAGCGCGGACTGGCATAAGACTGTTTCTGTCTGTATCCAGTCTCCCCCGATCTGCAGGGTCTCCAGGCAGGTCACTTAGCCTCAGTGCCTCAAGTTCCTTATCTAACTAATGAGGGTAGTAACGACTCATTGAATAGAGCAATTGTAGTAAATGACATAATAGAAAAAAATGCTTAACATATATTAACTGCTAACTCTCATTTTAGAAATACAGGGTGATTTCGTTTCAGCACTGCAGAAGCAAGAGCCAAACAACGCATTTGAAGATGGATGCAGATACACAACGCACAAAAGACTGCCCGGAGCTGTGCTGTCCGAGGCAGCAGTCATTAACCAACAGGGCTGCTGCCGAGCATTTGAAATGTGGCCGCTCTGAGCCGACATGTGTGGAAGTCTAAAGCACATACCAGATTTCGAATACTCTGTACAACACAAAGAAGTACATGAAACACCTCAGCAATACTTGCAAATTGGTTACGTGTTAAAGTTTTGGATATATAGTATAAAATAAATTATTAAAATGACTTTCACCTGTTTGTTCTCTCGTGTTTTAATATGCTAGCAGGAAGTTTTAAATTACATATATGACTCACATTATATTCCAAACGGCTAGCACTGTTACAGAGAAATGTGTGCGATGGCCAAGTGTCCCTTGAGGATACAAATGACCAGTCCCTTGCTCACCTGAAAACCAGGGGTAGCCTCACAGCAGTAGGCCCCACAGTATATAAACTTGTAGCAAGTCCTATCTATGGTATGGCTGACTGAAGAGAGACTGAACAAATGCCAAAATGTAATACCTACGTATGTGTCTAGTGTTTTTCATTGTCAGACAGTGAAGTAGATGTCACTCTGTTCTGTTATAGAACAGAAAAGAGAGGTTAAGCTACAGAACCAGTTAGGTCATGGAACCAGGGCCCTAACCTAGTCTCCTGTACCCATGCTCAAGTTTTTTTACCCTATAACTACGTGACCCCTTAGCCCACTGGCATCTTCGTACTTGATTCTGTCTTCACTCAGCTTCGTCCTGCAAGAGGCTAAAAGAAAGTCCTGCAAAAAGTTAAGTGCTGAGCAGTTATTCAATAGGTCTCTTTCATGTTCCTGAACATGGCGATAGGTAGGAAAGGGAAAAAACTGGCATGTCTTGTTGGTCATTATACTCCAAAAATTTCCTTGAGGACCCTCTTAGTCACTGACAGCAGCTGTCTCACCACCTCTCTGAAAATGAACTGGTCCTATGATAGTAACCTTTAACGGTCCCCATGAATAATATAAGTTCATCAAAACCACATTATCCAAGATTAAAGATAAGGAGAGAATCTTAAAATCAGCAAGAGAAAAGGAGACAGTTACCTGCAAAGGAGTTCCCATAAGACTCTAAGTTGATTTCTCAAAAGAAACGGTACAGGCAAGAAAGGGCTGGAAAGAGGTAGGTATTCAAAGTCATGAAAGACAAGGACCTGTATCGGAGATTACTCCATCCAGCAAAGCTATCATTTAGAACGGAAGGGCAGATAAAGTGCTTCCCAGATAAGGTAAAGTTAAAGGAGTTCATCATCACCAAGGGTTTATTATATGAAATGTTAAAGGGACTTATCTAAGAAAAAGAAGAAGATCAAACCTATGAACAGTAAAATGACAACAAACTCACAACTATCAACAACTGAACCTAAAAAACAAAAACAAACTAAGCAAACAACTGGAACAGGAACAGAATTCCAGAAATGGAGATCACACAGTGTGTTATCAGAAGAGAGGGGAAGGGGGAAGAATGTGGTTCAAGGTACAGGGAATAAGAAGCATAAATGGAAAGTACAAAATAGACAGGGGGAGGTTAGGAACAGTATAGGAAATGGAGAAGCCAAAGACCTTATATATATGACCCATGGACATGAACTAAGGAGGTGGTGGGGGGATTCTGGTGGGAGGGAGGGATGCAGGGTGGAGGGGAATAAAGAGGAGGAAAAAAATGGGACCACTGTAATAGCAAGATCAATAAAATATACTTATAAAGAAAATGCAAACTGCCCAGGCAGGGTGACTCAGTTGGTTTGAGCATTGTCCTATGTATCAAAAGGTTGTGGGTTCAATTCCCCATCAGGGCACTACGTGGGTTGGAGGTTGGATTCCCAGTCCCCCAGGTAGGGCATGTGTGCTAGCAACCAATTGATGTCTCTCTTTCTCTCTCTCTCTCTCTCTCTCTCTCTCTCTCTAAAAATCAATGAACATATCCTCAGGTGAGGATTAATTAAAAAAAAAAAAGCAAATGCAAACCAATTGTGATAGTTAATTTTGTATGACAGCTTGATTGCCCTAAGGAATGCCCAGATACTTTGGTAAAACATTATTTCTGGGTATGTCTGTGAAGGTGTTTTTGGAAGAGATTAGCATTTGATTCAGTAGTCTGAATAAAGAGATCATCCAATCACTGGGGGCCTGAACAGAACAAAAAAGGCCAAGGAAGGGTGGATTCTCATTCCTCGCCCCCCTCCCTCTCTCTCTCCTTGAGCTGGGTGGTTTGCTTCTCCTGCCCTTCGACATCAGAGCTCCTGGCTCTTGGGCCTTCAGACTCAGACTAAATTATACGACCAGCTGTCCTGATTCTACAGCCTGCAGAAGGCAAAACGTGGAACTTTCTGACCTCCATAGCAGCATGAGCCAAGTCCTGTAAATCTTCTTTTTTATTTATCTGTGTATCCTGTTGGGTCTGTTCCTCTAGAGAACCCTGACTAATACACTTATCATCATAAATAATACCAGCCTTAGCAATCTGTTGCAACGAAGGAATTCAGAGATGACCATGGTAGAGGGTTCAAAAAGAAACAAAAATCTTAGGAGCCGTGTGAGAAGTGCTTAGTACAATCAAAGGCCATTCCGTCCCCCATAAGGCCTGACAAGGTCATAAGGCTTCCAAACAAACAGACTTGAAGGTTCACTACAGAGAAAAAAGTTGGAATTTGATGCCATCCAGTGCACGCTCTGCCACGTTATGGTCCTGCAAAGTCAGAAGACTCTCGTACAAGCCATCAGACAAACTTTCTAGTCAATGCTTTTCTACAGATAATTCTACTGGACTATATCAACATAGATCATGAGGAATCTGCCCTTTGAAACAATATGGCTTCCCCTTGGCCATCATTAATAAATGCATAGTTTAATACCTAATTAGCTAATACTAATTGACCACTTAACTACATAGTAAGCACATTTCTAATCTCTTATAAAGATGATTTTACTCTCCCTGTGTGTTGCATTTCTTATTCCAAATAGAAGAAATGTGAGGCCCAAAGAAGTCAAAAAAATGGTCTAGTTCACCTAATTTGGGGGCAAAGCCAAGAACATCTGACTGGCATGCTCTTAGCCACTGGCTACCTCTGGGGTTTCTTCTTGAGGTCCTCAAGTCGTGTTCTCCATACCAAGGTCAAGACACAGGGTCACCTGACTCTAGCAAAGCCAACCATGTGGTCTGATCAGCCTGAGGAAGTGCGTAAAACCTCCCTTCCTTCCCTTTACCTCCAAAATATCTCCATCATGATAGGTCACATCACTTGCAAGGGACACAGAAACACACTGCTAGTTACCTCCACCTGGAGTATCCTTTCATCCTTTAGAACATAACTCAGATGAAACCTCTTATTAACATTCCTTCTGTCCTCCTCCCCCACATAAAGCCATCCCAACCTCTCTGTGTTACTTCTGCACCTCATACATACAACTATCATTTACTTAATATAGGGTGCAGATTCCTTAAACAGGGAATCATTTCAGTCAATTGTGCATCCCCCCTTCCTCACCAAGTCCAATGTGTGCTGATATGAATTCATCTACAGTGGAAGAAAATTCAGAGTGAAAGACGGAATTACCATTTATGAATGCTTTTCTGGGATATATCCTGTCATAACCACTGAAAAAATCAGTCATATAACTGAGTGACGAGTAGGGAGCAGGAAGTCTGAAAGAATTCAAGATAGTTTTGTGCTGTTCAAATAACAAGTCCATGGTCAGACTCAGTGAGGCCTGAAGAAACAGCAAAGGATTTTTTTGTAGAGCTGCAGTATAAGTAGTTCTGTTTGCAGATGATATTGTTCTCAAGCAGGAAGAACTTTGTGCCTCACTACCATCTGGTATCTCACGGCAAAGTTCCGTATGGCGAAGCCACATTTGCAAGAGACAGTAATTTCATGCTCAGTGCCAAAAAGAATTCAGACAGACTCAGCAACGGACCACTGTGTGCTGGTCTAAGAGCTTCAACGTGCGGATGAGCTCCAAGCCACACAGCAGCCTCTTCCCGCAGGCAGTCAGTGGTCTGGGACAGTTGTTTTGGAAAGAAGAACACATAATATAAATTTGCTTTCCCCGGAAATGTTAGAAGCTTCTACTTTTTTCCTAAAGTAGATATAACGTGGATAATAAATGACTTCCTATACAGGATGGAGGAGAAGAGGAAAGTAAGGGACCTTTAGCTTCTCTACTGACTCATCCTTCTGAAGTTGCAGAATTTAATAAAATAAGCATTAAGGTCTACCTCACTCCTTTAAATTTGTTAGGGTGCATCTGACTGAAAATTGCAGAAATTCCAAATTAAAAGGGCCTTTGAAACAATAAAGGGGGTTATCATCGCATGTTCGAAGAGCTCCCCAGGTAAGAGAATTGCAGTGCATTACTTAAGTCACTCCAGGAAGCCGTCCAGGACCCAAGCCTTTCCCATCTTCCTATATCCAGGTGCTGGCTGTCCTCTGGTTTACTGCTGCCAAGGAAATCCACATTAACCCTGTGCAAAGTATCCTCACGGAACAATAATCAAAGGCTGAAGGAGAAAATATTTTTATTCTGATAAAAAGAATCCAGTGAGGAGAAAACTTTCCCAGAAATGGTACAGCCTCCAGCAGATTTTCCTCTATATGTCACCGGCCAGTAATGAGCCACATGTCCATTCCTCAAAAATCGCTGAGGAAAGGGAAAGGGAGTATCATGACTGACCAATCAAGACACCCTTGGGTCTCAAGGAACCCGGCCACTGCTGCATAATACTGGGCCCTGGTAGTGGAATAAAACCGAGAGTCTGTTAAGGAAGCTGGAGAATGGTTGCTATGCAGGCAACTACTATAGCACTGCTGTTCTGTCCTGACCATCCCGATAACCAGGCCTGAACTGGAAAACTGCATAGAAAAGATGAAGACTGATGTCTTCTAATGCCCAACAATATTTCCCTAACAAATAACAAACTTCTAGTCTGTACCTAAAACAGAAATCTTGGCTGTTACAATTTTAAGATAATTTATTTCAAATAAATTATATCACATTGATTATTGCATATATTTCCACGTACTTAGAGAAAAATATATGCAAGGATCACATCGCTCCCTTAACAATGAAAATTATTTCATATTTATTTCTTCCTTTAACCTTACAAAGTTAGCCAGCAAAAATACTATGCTACCTCTAAGACATCATGGCAAACATATTTATGTTAGTGAATTCAAGGATTTGGGAAGATTAAATGGATAAAAGATCTCTTCATGATTAACATTAAAATAATTGAATACCTAGACTAGAGTGACATAAATATTTGCTTTAGACTTTTGGATTCTAAAAGCAATTCTGAATTCATATACAGAATACTGCTGATAAGTAAAAGCAAATGTTTAGCACATTTGCTTAGCAAGTGAGGTCAAAAAAAGAATATATAACAATTTTCCCCATGAGGAAAAAGCAAATGGAAGTCTATTCTATCAGTTACCTTTCAGAAAATTAAAAAGTTAGCATTCTAATAATTAACAACCTTCTCCCAACCGCCTCCAACAAACAAAAAGGTATTTTAAAATAAAGCTTGCTCCCAGGGCAAGTTTAGTGGAGTGCTGCACTGCTGAGTCTAAACATATGCCGTCCCCCCTACGCACCAGTGGGCTTCCAGGTAGGGTTGCCAAATTAAATACAGGTTGTCCCATTAGATTTGAATTTCAGATAAACAATAGGTAATTTTTTGTATAAAATTTTATCAGTATCTCGTTTTAATATAAATATGTCCTATGAAATATTTGGGACATATTTATACCAAAAAATATCCATTACTTACCTAAAATTAACATGTAACTGAGCATCCTGTATTTTATTTGGATTTTATCTTCTGACCCACTGTCTAAGTCTTTGATACTATCTTCCTTTGTTCTCTGAACTGTCTCTTGTGTTTTTCTGCTTAGTTATCATTGCCTCTTAGGATGTGATAATGCCTCATGGTTCCTCCAACTCAAGCTTTTCAGTGCTGTCTGAAAAGGAAGCTCAAAGGAAATTTCCACAGCAGACTTCAACCTGCTGTGCAAGACAAAAACAAAACAGATGAAATGCCACTAAAAGGCAAGTGTGATCATTTTTACAGAATTAAAAAAGAGTAAGTTTCCTAAACCTGTATAATCACAGTCTTCAAAAAGCTTTTCAAACATGCCAATACTGAAAACCTATCCTACCCCACTATTGCAGGATTCTGAATGGAGTGATCTAGAAAGCTACTCAGTTTTAAAATGCCCGAGGATTTCATATTCAGCTAAGTTAGAGATTTGCTGAGTTTTCATTAGTTAAGAAGTCTCCCCAACTAAACCAAAGGTAGGGAGGCATCAGTCAATGAATTGAGATTTATTTACACAGTATAATACTTATCTGTCACTCCAAAATCTGGACTTTTACCAACCTAAAATGTAAAGATACACATGATACACAGGGTAGGACTAAAACCATTTTTATTGTACTTCTTTTCCATTACTATTTAGTCCCCTATACACCCCTCCCCTCTGCAATCACCACACTGTTGTCCATGTCCATGAGTCCTTTTTCCTTTTCACTCAATCCCTCCACCCTCAACTCTCCCCCTCCGTTAGCTGTCAACGTGCGCTCTATCTATGATTTTATTGTTGTTAGTTCAGTTTGTTCATTAGATGCCACATATGAGTGAAATCAGATGGTATTTCTATTTCTTTGACTGGCTTGCTTCACTTAGCATAATGTTCTCCAGGTCCATCCATGTTGTCACAAAGGGTAAAATTTTCTTCTCTTTTATGGTCAACTAGTTCCATCATATAAATGTCCCATAGTTGTTTTATCAACTCATCCATTGACAGACACTTGGGCTGCTTCCATATCTCTGTGATTATACATAACACTGCAATGAACATAGGGGTGCTTCTGTTCTTTGGAATTAGTTTTGGGTTCCTTCAGATACATTCCCAGAAGTAGGATCACTGGGTCAAAAGGCAGATCCATTTTTAATTTTTTGAGGAAGCCCCATAGTGCTTTCCACAGTGACCACACCAGTCTGTGTTCCCACCAACAGTTCACAATGGTTCTCCTTTCCCCATATCTTTGCCAGCACTTGTTGTTTGTTGATTTATCGATGATAGGTATTCTGACAGGTGTGAGATATCTCATTGTGGTTTTAATTTGCATCTCTCTGATGAATAGTGATGTTGAGCATCCTTTCATATGTCTCTGGGCCCTGTGTATGTCCTCTTTGGAGAAGTTTTTTCAGGCCCTTTGCCCATTTTTTAATTGGGTATTTTTTGTTTGTTTTTTGGGGGGTTTTTTTGGTGTTGAGTTTTGTAAGTTCTTTATAAATTTTGTATATTAACCCCTTATCAGAGGTATCAGCGAATATGTTCTCCCATTCTGTGGGCTGTCTTTTTATTTTGCTGATGTTTGCCATTGCTATGCAAAAACTTTTTAGTTTGATGGTTTAAAACTGGGCTTTTACTTATGACAAAGAACTACGAGCAAGTTCATCTTCTGGTCAGCCTAATTATGAATCATACTTTAAGATATAGGCATTTAAGTCATGTCTTTTCTGCTTGGAAAACAACTTAAAATGCTTACATATAAAACAACTTTCTCATTAGAATTAATGATAAAGGACATTATTTCCAAGGTACAGGGAATTAACATAAGGAACTCCTGAGTCCCATCTGTCTATTCCACTTAGGAAAAGACTGCAGAAGGCGTGGTGGCAATGAAAAGCACATTCACCTTCACCCATGTCCAGGACAATCAGCCCTCACATACAGCCTAACCTTAACCTGACTGAATCTTATAAAACGTGATGACTTTATACCAAACTTAAATACAAGAAAAGCTTATTAATAAAACAAAATTTAGTGGCCATGTCCTAAGAAATTAAAGCAATTCAAATACACATGGAAAGGCTCTTGCCACACAAACAGAAAAAACCAAACCTCCATATTCAGCATAAATCACAGGAATGGGGAGTCACTGACCGCGCAGTGCCATTTATTGGTGACCAGGTATCCCCCACACCGCCACATAATACACTGGTCTAATGAGAAAACCTATGCTATACTAAAATGTATATAAAAACAAAGGCTGCTAAACAGTAAAATACTGTGTAATTCAGGCATCTGTACTTGGGACCTAGAACTCTGTATATTGGTAAAAGAGGTCTCTGCCTCTACTTCGCCGGATGTCCTCTGCTGTCCACCTACAGGGGTACAGCCAAGCCAACTTAGAGAGTCCTTACTTACTCTTCCCTAATATTTAGGATTATCAGCTGCATTTTATAGTGGAAATCTTAAATTCACAAAACAAATAGCCAAAAACACTCAAAAGGGATTCAAGTTACTAAAAACTGAAAGATAATCTAGGGTGTAAATATATGAAATTGAAAACAAACCTCAAAACTTTTTCATGCTGGAAGACATTATTCTAGTGTTAGTTTCTTCTTACATCACTTCTTTCATAAATATTCTATTAACAAACCCAACTTGGCCTATAAAATATCTGTTTACTTTGCTAAATTACAGAACCACTCAAAATTATTTTTGTAGCAAAGAATAGCACAGTCTATACTTTCTCAAAGAACTTTCTGAAATCCTGAGTATTACAAATTCCTGAAATGTACCTGGATATCACTGAAGTCTGGTGATAAATTGAGGTGGATAAATAATTACATCAATATAGAGATTAACATAATATGTTGACAATCACAAATACAATTAAGCACAAAAATCATTAGTATACTGCAAAGAATTAAATGAAGTAGTTCAAAATGAAAAATCCTTAGGTAAATTTTACACAATTCAAAGGCTTCCATGTAATAGTTTTGTGCTTCACTACATCCTCCTAAATATCAGTCACACACTGTACCTTTCCCTACCTAACAGTCTGGCATCTAACACTGACAAACTCTTTGGGGTATAGTACTGTTTCCAGGACCCCTTCTTTGTTAAAATTCTTGCAATAGGTTAATATGTAAACCCATCATTCCTTTAAAATGCTTAGCAGCCTAACATTAAGTCACTAAACTGACAACCTGCTCCTAAAAGAACCACATCAATATAAATTTTCCCTAATAACTAGGAATTTAGTGAGACTGAAGAAGAGGAGGAGGACAAAGAAGAAGAGAAGGAAGACAGGGCAGGCAGGAGGCTGAGGGAGGGAAAGAAGAGGAGGGAAGATGAATGAGAGCATCACATGATGCTAAGAATGGAACTTCTGTTCTCCAAAGGGACATACTCAGGGAGAAAGTGCCCAACTGATACTCCAGCAGATCAAGTCATTCAGCAGTCCTCAAGTAAGACATTACTTGTCACCAAAATCAACTGGTACATATAAAATCTTAATAATATATCTTATAAGCATGTTTTTGAAATAAAATCTGATAGGGGATAAGTATGTCAAAGATGATTTTTTACGAAAAAGGTGAATTTTACGTTACACATGTATAAAGCACAAATTCATTCTCACGTTATTCACAGTTTAAGGCTAAAGTCTTATACATTGCTTCTGTATCACCATATGACCCCGCAGTTCTCTAAATGCATGCAAACAGGAATCTTTAAACTTCCAGGGGTGTCCAACGCACGGCCCTCGGGCCGCATGCGGCCCTGAATGGCTATGAATGAGGCCCAACACAAAATCATAAATTTACTTAAAACTTGTTTTTTTGCTCATCTGTTTTCATTAGTGTTTGTGTATTTAATGTGTGGCCCAAGACAACTCTTTTTCTTCCAGTGTGGCCCAGACACACGTAAAGGTTAGATACCCCTGCTTCGTTAACTGTCTCAAATTTTATTTAGAAGCATTGTGTTACTGTTTAACGTTTCCTCAAAAATTCAGTAACTCAGTTCAAGTATTTATTGAGAACCTGCTTCACACCAACTACTGCAGCAGCAAAGGAGGAGACAAAAATGAAATAAGCCTACACTCAAGTAAGAGTTTAGTGATATTTTAGGAAAAATACGTCTTCATTTTCCAACACTTGGTAAAATAAGTATGATACTCTGAAAGGAACAGAGAGGGTCACTGCACAGTGCAATGTTCAAATGCAGTTATGACTGAAGAAAGCATGTTTTTTCTTCCTATAATCTTGCTTTTTAAACAGTAGGCTTTAGCCAACAACAATGGCTATCAAAAATTATATGACTAATTTAAAGAATATTCAGTTGTATGCATATGATGCTTGTATGTATTAGGTTGGCAAAAAAAAAAAAAAAAGTCCGTTACAGTTTTTTCTGTAAAAAAACAACAACACATTTTTCATTTTCACCAATAACTTTATTGATTTCGATATTTTGAGTATGTTGGCTATCCCCCACTATTGGTGTCTATTGGATAGAAACCAGGGGAGCTGCTAAACATCTTCCAATGAATAAGACAGCTGCACAGCAAAGAACTGTTTGACAAAATGTCAATACTACCAAGAAACTTCACAAACCACTTTTGACACAATCGATCAGTCATAGCACCTTCTCCATACACTGCACAAATCTTTCCTTTGCATTTCAGTTGTTTTTAACCTATCTTGAAATAATAAAGCATGCTGAAAGTGTTGTGTATTGTCTTCCATCTTCAATATTAAAATGGCTACACAAAAATTCAGCAATTTTGATGATTTTTTAAATACATGCTGATATGACAGCTGTCACAATAAAATCTAACAAAATTGTTCTGAATGAAGTTAAAAACAACTAAGCACTACTAGAGTCATCTTACAGAAAAAACTAAATGAACTTTTTGGTCATCCCAATACTTGTGGACACATACACATACACACATACTTCCCCACCCACCCAACAAGGGGTGACAAGTTACAGAGCAGAGATTCTCAACCAGTGTGCTGCAGTTCACCAGAAAGAATTTAACCTTTTAAAACTACTGTTCAAAAATCAGAGCTGAATATTACTTAAATGGCTCTCTCCATAAACTTTAACTACTTAATTATCCTTTTGACAAATAAGACGTAATGCAGAGCACTTCCCACCAAGTGGCTATACAGTTTTCAACAGAATCACACCTCAGATCCATGGCTAAATCAGTCAGTAGGATTGGCTTAGTCACAACTGGTTATAATTTAAAACTTTTGTTTAGCATACACATGTGAAATATTTTGTTTTTATTCCATTTAACTTGCTTTCACATTTCACTATTTTTCTTATTAATCTATAGAGTAGTACTAGTTATTTTTACTACTACCACTAATATTACTAGGCATCTTTGTTATTGATATGATTAGCTTCTTATACTAGTATTCCTCAATTGAATTTAATTGATTATGTGAGCTTTATCAACTATTTATGAATTTACTATTGTTTGTTTTACCAGTGAGCCAAAGTCTGCCTCTTAAAAGGAATTTGGTAAGTTGGAAAGTGTTTGCTTCTAAAATAACACAATTAAAAGGATTAAGTAAAGGGCCATTAGAGTTTCAAATTATATTTTAAAAAAATATTTTATCTGATGATTGTATTATCTATATTATGTGAATTTATAAATTTTAACTGTTGAATTAGATAAAATGTACACCTTGGTATTTCCTAATGCTATTTTTTTTATTTTTTAGTAGTCTGTGTTAAAACATTAAGCAAAAAGGTAGTATTAATATTTTTAGATCAAGTGTTTCAATCCATAATCAGTCTCCTTCTGAACTTTATATCTAAGTAGATTTAATTTTTACAGATCTCTTTCCCTACATGGGAAATATTTTTTCAAATCTAGAATGTCTTCAGATAACAGTCACAAATAAAAAGATTTTTCATTAAATTAGGCACTATGATGAGTATTATACCAAATCTGGATTTGAGTACACCAATAAATCTTCTTTTTTGCAGCTAAATGTCTTATTTCATGTAAATGTTATCAAGTTAAGCAAAAGTATCAAGCAAAACATGCTGAAATCTTCCTATAATGCATTCATCTTAAATATAAAACATTATGAATTTTAAAATCTTGAAAATTTAATGAGTGTGATTATAAGAGTACTATACTGAACTCAAGAACTCAAGGTCATGCAATTAAAATATCTCACATAGACTGCAAATCACTTATTTTATCAGTTATATATTATCAACATTATATTTTAGATGGGACCAGTGAAGCAAAAGATACTGAAAAAGGTATCAATTGTCATCTAGATGATAGATGACAGAGACAACACTAACTCAAAAGATTATTAAATCAAAAGAATTTCCATTATATTAAGGAATCCCCAGCTGTTAAAAATGGTATTAAAAAACTAAAATTTCTTAAAAGTCATGCTTACAAGAATGCTATGTGTTTTGCAGAAAGATGTCCAAACAAACTACTGAGGCTGCATATGCTCTGTGGTATGAAACAAGGTGTCATATAAAGAGGGCCTATGGAACAGGAATATGCAAAGGCTTCAACATCAAGAGTATATTCTGAAAACACTGCAATTCAATAAACCATCATTTTCTTCCAAAGAAGCCATTTTTTCATTCATTTTATTGTATTTTATTGATTATGCTACTAAGTTGTCCCAATTTTTCTCCCTTTTCCCCCTCCACCCAGCACCCCCAATCCCTCAGCGATCCCCACACCATTGTTCATGCCCACAGGTTCTTGTCATTGTTTATGACTGTAAGTTCTTTGGCTACTCCATTTCCTATACTGTACTTTACATCCCCATGGCTATCCTGTAACTACCAATTTGTACTTCTTAATCCCCTCACCTCTTCACTCATTCCCCAAGCCCCTCTCCCGTCTGGCAACCAAAATATTCTCCATATTCATGACTCTGTCTTTCCTTCTTGTTTGCTTAGTTTCTTTTCTTAGATTCAATTGTTGATAGATATGTATTTATAGCCATTTTATTGTTCATAGATTTGATCACCTTTTCTTAAACAAGTCCCTTTCACATTTCATATAGTAATGATTTGGTGATGATGAACTCCTTTATTTTTTTCTTGCCTGGGAAGCTTTTTATCTTCCCTTAGATTCTAAATGAATATCTTTGCTGGTAAGAGCAATCTTGGCTGTAGGTCCCTACTTTTTATGACTTGGAATTTCTTGCCACTCCCTTCTAGCCTGCAGTTTCTTTTGAGGAATCAGCTGACAGTCTTATGGGAACTCCCCTGGAAGTAACCAATTTCTTTTCTCTTGCTGCTTTTAAGATTCTCTTTTTATCTTTAACCTTTGGCATTTTAACTGTGTGTTTTGAGGTGGGCCTCTTTGCATCTATATTGTTTGGGACTCTCTGTGCTTCCTGAACTTCCATGTCTATTTCCTTTACCAAATTAGGGAAGTCTTCTTTCATTATTTTTTCAAATAGATTTCCAGTTTCTTGCACTCTCTCTTCTCCTTCTGGTACCCCTATGATGGGAATGTTGGAACACTTGAAGTTGTCACAGAGTCTGCTTATTCTATCCTCATTTTGGGGAATTCCTTTTTCTTCTTATTGTTCTGATTCATTGTTTTTTGCTCATATTATTGTTCCAAATCATACATTTGAATCTCTGCTTTATTCACTCTATTGTTTTTTCACTGTAAATTGTTCTTTATTTCAATTAGTGTATCCTTCATTTCTGACTGTATCTTTTTTATGCTGTTGAGGTCCTCACTAAGTTCCTTGAGCACCTTTATAACTAGTGTTTTGTATTCTGCATCTGATAGGTTGCTTATCTCCATTTTGTTTAGTTCTTTTTCTGGGGTTTTGATCCTGGGCCATGTATCTTTGCTCATTTTGGCAGCCTCCCTGTGTTTGTGTCTATGTATTAGGTGGGGCAGTTATGACTCCCTGTCTTGGTGTCATGGCCTAACATAGTAGGTGTCCTGTAGGATCCAGTGGCACAGACTCCCCTATTTAATTACCCAAGCTGGATACCCAAGGTGTGCCTTTCGTGTGGGCTGAGTACATCCTCCTCTTGTAGTTGAGCCTTGGTTGCTTTTCGCAGATCAGTGGGACGGATTTACCCAGGTCAGTCAGTTCCAAGAATTGGCTGTGAGTTACCACCACCCTCTCCCCTCCATGGAGGATGAGCTGTGCAGCGACAGGGTTGTGGTAGTCCATCGTGGTCTGTAGCTGTCCACTGAATGCACAGGTCCTAGGGTTTCCTGCCTGGTGTAGGCCAAGGTCAGCCCCCACCTGTGTTTTGCCAGGGACCACTCTGCCTGAGCTATAAAGCAACCTGAGATGGCTGCTACTTGTGCTGGGCTTGGAGATTCCCAGGCAAAGCCAAGCTGTGAATGTTGGCTGGCTGCTGCTAATGCTGTGCCTGGGGACATTTAGCAAGAGGTAAGTGGGCTGAGGTCTCACTGAGGACAGCTATTGCTTGTCTGAAAGGATTTAAGAAGTTGTGAAGCTTAAGCCAAGAGCAGTCATTCATATGGAAAAGCTACTGTTGACAGCTGTAAGTTGGGTGGGATGGAGCCTCACAGCATCCCCAGGGCAGGGCAAACAATGTTAGCCAGGCTGATGGAGTCTAAGACATGGCACCCACTTGCTGGCTCTGTGGCTCTGTTTGCCTTTCTGTCTGGGAGAAGGCTGTCCCCCAGCTCCTGCCTTGATGCCAGACACTTCGTTTTCTCCCTGTACATGACTAGTGCCTTTCAAGCTATTACTCCAGTGCTGGAGCTCAGAGGGAGTGAGTCTGAGTAGGTGAGTCCATGTGTGGGTTCTTTATGAGGAAATGCTTGGGATTCCAGAAGCTTCTTCCACCAAATCAATCCCTGCTGATTTTGCAGCCAGAAATTATGGGGACTCACCTTCCTGGCACAGGTACCTTTGGCTGGGGGGCCTGGTGTGAGCCTGGGACTCCTTGCTCCCAAGATATCCTTCCTGAATTTTTGTCCATGTGGGTGTGGGACCAGCCCATTCCGCACCTGTGCCCCTCCTACCAGTCTGGATGGATGTGATTTCTTCAATTCCATCATTTTCAGACTTCCATTCAACTTGATTTTGTAGCTGTCAGACTTCCATTCAACTCAATCTCTGATGTTCCTGAGTGATGGCTGTCCTGCAATTTAGTTGTAATTTTGATGTGGTTGTGTGAGGAGGCAAGCAGTGTTTACCTATGTGGCCATCTTGACTGCAAGTCCCAAAGAAGCCTTCTTATAGAAGTTTCTCTGGATTCCAAATAAGATTATGTCAACAAAATAATGAATATAATATAATCCAAGCTGCTGCTGTCCATTCGGTTTTCAGCTTCATGTAAAGAAAGAGGATCAGAGCATCAATTTCTTCTTGTTTCCTACTACAGAATACTGACAGTACAGAAAGTTTACTAAAGAGTTTATGAGAAAAAGGTGACATTTATTTTTTTAAATTGTCAAAGCTTTTTCATCTTGCAGAGCTATTGTTGGATAGCTAACTGACTTCAAAAGGTGGTTAACTTAATTGACACTAGAGCACCAGAATGAACTAACTGAAAATTATAAGGGATGCATAATTATATATTAACCAACAAACTACTGGGAATAAAATAAGGTTTATGGAATCAAAACAAAAATTTAATGCTAGAAATGTGAGGTTAAAATAAGCCCTGTACAGTAGCTGGTTTTATCATGAATCTTAACATTTAGAGCAACATCTAAGTATGCTAAAAGAATAAAATTATTTAATAATTCTTGATGTGAGAGAGTTCAATTTGATTTGAAATTCATTTATATTACAAAAATAATATATATACTACATCTGCTAATAAAGGGGAGATAGTAGATTTAAAAAATAATTGTACTCTTAATATAATTGAATTTCCAAACACTTTGATGTTTTTCCTTGTTAAAATCACGTCGTATAAGTGCCAAACTCTTTACTCAAACCACATATGGATGGTCCAGTCCTCTCCCGTCTGTACCCCCCAATGCAGAATAGACAGCGCTGCCATATCACGCTACTGCAGTGGGGCATCTTTTATACTGCATAAATGCAAACTGTACACCCCAGAATGTGTTACAGGCAGGTCTCTATTATATTTATGGCCATTTTCAGTGTGTTCCAGCACATAAGTGGGAAAGCTCTGAAATATGGCCAAAGGGCAGCTATCAGCTTCTGTTAACATAAGTTTGAAAAGTATTCCTAAGTGCACTGCACACAATAAATTTAGTATCACTGACCTCTATGTGGTAACACAGGAAGATGATGGTAATGCCCCTGGCTGAGGCTCTCTTGACTAAACTCAGAATTCTGGTTTCTGGTCTACATGCTATATAGTAACTTATGTTACAATATTAGGCATTCCTGACATATATGTCCTGAAAAATTAGGTGAAATTTGAAAAAAATATTGAACAATTCTCTTACAGTAACACTCTTGTTTGGACATTCAATCTCTAGATGAATATTTTAAAAACAACTGAGAAGCAACATTACATATGTATAGATTAAGAGAAATAAGGAAATATAATTTTATTACTTTAAGGAGAAAATATTTTTTAATATAGGTGAGATCATATGGTATGCTATAAGTGGAACCTAATCAACAAAACAAACAAGCAAACAAAATATAACCAGCAATGTTGAAATAAAAAACAAACTGACAGTAACCAGAGGTGGGTAGGAAGAGGTATAATGGGGGAAAAGAAGGGGAAGGGTCATCAAGAAACATGTATAAAAGACCCATGGACAAAGCCAAATGGGGGAAGGATTGAGGGTGGGAGGTTGGGGTGGGTGGGGCTGGGGAAAGTGGTGGTGGGACAATGTTGATCAAAACAAAACAAAACAAAACAAAAAAAAAGGCGGGAGGAGGTTAAGAAAAGTATAGGAAATTGAGAAGCCAAAGAACTGATATGTACAACCTACAGACATGAACTGGGAGGAGAAAATGACAGGACAGGGTGCAGGGCGGAGGGGACAAAGGGGCAAAAACAATGGGACAACTGTAATAGCATAATCAATAAAATATAGCAAAAAATTAATAAATAAAATTTTTTTTTAAAACCACTAAAATAACAAATACCCACAGAAGTAGTCATTACCCAATGATACTGCTTCTGCAGAACAGGGCTCATTTTAAAATAAAAACCAGTTTACGAAAGGCTTATCTAGGCCAGATCCTTTTAGCTTGCTTATCTCCTGAATATATTCACATAGTTCAGAGAGAAAAAATTAGAATCAGCAGAAGCACGAGATAACCACACAAGTATAGATATGATTTCGCAAAAATAATTCTATTTTCCTATTAAAATGCTAAATTTAAGTTTCAAAAACCACCATCTGACAAAATGACATTCCGAATCTAATATTTACCTAAAAGAGAAGCATCAAATCTACATTAGAAGCAAATGGAACCCCAAAAAGTTAAGTTTGCTTTCTTTTTTCTTTGTTAATAACTTCCTTATAATTTTTAGATCTTGGATTATAATTTCAGTTATTTATGTACATGCATTACATTCTTATGCCCATGAAATTAGGAGTTCCTTTTGGTTGAAAACCACCAGGTCTCATTCATTTTTAATTTGTCTGAAGATTTTCCAATAAATAAAGTTCTCATTCCTTCTGGAGTTATGTACCCATCCTCAGCAAAGGAAATAAAGGATCAGGCTGCAAATAAATAACGCAAAATTTTTAGACAATAAAGTAAAATACCAAAAAAAAAATCTTTGTAATCATTCACACTAAGACTCTCACAAATATTTTCATATGCATTCTAATGACCACGAAGGTGAAGAAGAGCAAATGCCATCTTGCATCTTCTAATGAAAAGCACAATTATTTTGTAAAATAGTATTTTTGTGGTATATCACAAATGCTGAAATTGAAAGCCTGATTTAGTTACAGACTACATAAAATTTAGTACCTATGCCTCTTAAAAGGATTTCCTACTCAAAACATACTAAGCTGTTGCCAGTTTTTATACAGGCATATCATATCAAGTCATTTTTATCATGTTTAAAAGAGTATATGAAATCAGACAACAGGGGACATGGGACAAAAGCTTGTTAAGTCCAAAGGAAGATGTGATTTGCATATGTTTACTGACCCTTCCCTAAGCAGTCTTCAGAGCTGATGCTACCTTTCAAAATTAGAATTTTCATTCAATTAATTTTGTTTCCTACCATAAAAACCTTTGGGATTAAAAAACAAAGTGATAGCTGCAAACCATCAGTGTTTCTTAAACCAATTTTTATCAACATAGTTCAGGGGGTGGGGGTGGGGGAATCACCAAGAAAAAAATCATCACTAATGGTAATGCATTTAACAAGTGCATTTGTTTAGAAGGGAAAATTTTTCTTAGCACAGACTGAAAATAGTGCCTAAGGACTTTCTCATTTGAGGAAAAAATAATCTAAAAGACTTTAAAGGAAAACAGAGGCCAAGGAATCCAGTAATTTCAAAGCAGAAAACCACCGTCAATGAAGCTGAAGAAAAAAAAACTCACTATATTCCCACTAAACGGATAATCATGGTCTATAATCTTAGGAAGCATCAGCAACAGCAATAGGGCTTTTTTATTTGGGTTTGGTTACTATCTGAAAATGAGCATATCAGTGATATAATAAAATTATGGCTCTGACAGTTATTTTACTAAAGATGCACACAAAAGATAGATTGAAATGCAAAGGTTAGAGAAGAAATTGAAAAACCATTTTAATAAAGTTATATTTCTAATATTTTAAAAGTACCAATAGAAAAAAATTACTAGCTTGGTACATTCATTATGAAAATCACATTGTAAATAAAAAAATATGGTAGGGGTAGTTTCCTGAATTCTCAGAAATCATATGGGGTTTCATTAGAAAAAGGCTTTTGATACTTCTGAAAATTATATAGAAGAGCTTAATTTCATTAGACTACACAGTCATTAAACTGATTTATAGAGGACCTTAATAACTTTAATGTATTAACTGAGTATCACTCAGAAATGAGTTTGTAGAAATGCAGAATTCCTTCTTGCCTGGACCTTTGCTATTAATCCAATTGTCTCCATTTCTCAAGAAAACGACTTATGTTTCTAATTTGATTTTAATATTACTTTGTCTAATTCTATTCAAATTACATGGCAAACATTTATAGCCAATAGCAAAGAAAAAATCAAAATCTAACTAAGAATTCCTTAAGCAAGTGTATAAAACAAGGTAACTACAGCTTATATAAATATCAAACTAATTCACAATTTAAGTCACAAGTTTGTTTTATATGGGTGTATATACAGGTCTGTCCGGAAAAAGTCCAGCCATCGTTAATAAAACAAGAATGACTTGCGAGATGCTGATGTAACCTGACAGCCAAGGTGAGTGGACTGGAATGCGCATGTGTGAAGAATAACAACTTCACTGCACTACTCGGTGGGGGTGGTAGACACATTAAGTGAGCACATGTAGTGGGTCGCCATCACAATCAAAATGACTGAGTGAGTAGAACAACGAATCTGCATCAAATTTTGCATTAAGCTTGAACATTCCTCTGCGGAAATTATTCAGATGATTCAGAAGGCCGCAGCTACGGGCCAACTGGTGATTGGCGGCTTCATCATGACAACACACCTGTTCATGCATCACATCTTGTGCAGAGTTTTTTGGTGAAACATCAAGTCACCCGGCTTACTCAGCCCTCTTACCGCCCATATTTGGCACCCTGAGACTTCTGGTTTTTCCCAAAACTACAATCACCTTTGAAAGGAAAGAGATTTCAGACTGTCAATGAGACTCAGGAAAATATGACAGGGCAGCTGATGGTGATTTGGAAAACTGTGTCAGGCCCCAAGGTGCCTACTTTGAAGGGAACTGAGGTGTCACTGTCCTAAGTACAATGTTTCTTGTATCTTGTATCTTCTTCAATAAATGTCTCTATTTTTCATATTAAATGGCTGGATACCTTCTGGACAGACCTCATATGTGAGTATCTATAACAATTATATGTATACAGGCACATACTCAAAATGAATAATTTATAAGGAGATATAATAGAATCAATATGTATATGAAGGCATATTTAGTGGTATGTATATGAGGACTGTCTATTCACTCATTTTAAATGCAATGGCCACTCAGTACACATGTTCACTCTATCGCCCCCTACTGACTAGTACAGTGAAGTCATCATTGTTCATGCACACACATTCCAGTCCACTCCCCTTGGCTGTCAGGTTACATGAATGTTGTGCCAACTTTTCTCGTTTTATTAACAAGGGCTGGGTTTTTTCCAGACAGACCTCATATATATAATAATAGGCAACTTGTATGATTATCTTATCAGCTATGTATGTAACATGTATTATTAGGCACTCTGTAATTAAGCAAACAAATCATTAGATTTACGAAAAACATAAGAAAGGAAATACAATATTGTACAAGCCTCGGTCGTAAATATCTGTATATACATAGTCAGGAAGGAGAAAATTCTCCCCTTACCCTTCTTGAGCTTTTATGGCTGGACTAGTAATAAAACTGACACAAGATCACATTAAGTGTAGAAAACAATTTAATATGAGTGCACAAGAGATCATAGATGATACTCCTGAAATGATGAACTGGCCAGTTTTTTATACTTCGTAGACAAAGAAACAATCAAGTTGTGAAGAAATGAAAGAACAAATAAACTTTAATTTGGGTAACTTATTAGTGAGGACTCTAAACAAAATTTGGGCATAGGCAGTAAACTAGTAAAGGACTAATGAGGTTTTTTATGTAAGCTTTTCAGCCCTAGATTCCTTAAGTCCATCAGCTATAAGGGTGCCTCTCATAGTTTCTCCTAGAGCAAGGAGGGCACCTTTCCCCAGGGAAGTTTATCTCCTGCAATAAAGGAGTCAAGGGATTGCCAGCAGCCCTTCTGGAACTAACTGCTTGTCAAGTAATTTTAATTGAGAGTAATCAATATGCTGTATGGTTGTTTGGGGGCAGCCTGCCCTGGGCCCTGGCAATATATTTAGGTAATATATATAGTTACATATAGATACATTCAAATAAGGACTGTCAAAGAGTGAGGAAGCCCTCGAATATAAAGAAAAAAAATCAAAACAAATAGAAAAAGGCACTTTGGAAGCAACAGACTATGCAGAAAAACAGCAACAAATCCGTCCTTAATAGAGCTGAAAAATAAAAGATATAACATGAAACAAGAATATAAAGCTATAAAAATATGCAGAGAACAAAAATGTTCTCCAATACTAAAAATAGGATAAAAGAAATTAAGTTCTCCATAGAGGGGTTGGAAGGTATAAAGTTCAAGAAATCTCTCAGAAGGTAGAGAGAAAAGGAGAGTGATACGACACAAAAAAAGGAAAAGGTAAATCAGTTAGAGGCCAACTATGACCAGCCAATACCAGTCCAGTGCCAGGCTAAGTGGAAATCCAGAGAATGAGCAGAGAAAGCTGAAAAGCAAATCAACAGTAATTCAAGAAACTCTCCCAAGAAGAAAGCACTTGAATTTCCAGATTAAGAAGGCTGAGTTCTCAGCACAGAGGGGAAAATTAACATGAATCAAAGCACATCACTGTAATAAAAAGATGAGGAATAAGAATGGCTCCACACTCCACCAGAAACTAAGACGACGGAGCAGGGGCTCTAAAAACTTAAAATTCTCTCTTCAATCTAAAGACAGTTTTCAAAATTCAAGAATTCAGAAAATATTCCTCACATGAACCAGCACCTCTCAGGGTATTGTTGGAGGATGTGCTTCATCAAAATGTGAAGCCAAAAAATAGAAGGACAACATTACAGAAAACAGAAGCTTCAGCCTGGGAGAAAGGGAGGGGAATTCCCTCAATGACAATGGACAGCTCAAGATGAGAGGTCTGCACCAGCCAGAGGGGCAATCCTGTTCAACTGGCTCCCTGGGGCTCAAAAAGCGGGTTTGTTAAGGGCTGTCATCATGGTGCACTACGCTGCCATACTTTGTTTTTAACCTGAAGCAGTAGCAGTAATAAGTAGCAACTGTTGTTGTTGCTGTTGTTGTCATTATTATTAGAGAATGTGTTCCACCAAAACAAGGGAAAACCCAAGACGAAGGAAAGTAAATCTAAGTAATGGGGAAAATGACTCAGAAAAGACAAAGGGATGCTCAGGATAACAGGGTAAAGGGAAGTTTCAGGAAGACCAAGAGGGCAGCCTGCAGAGTAATCGGTCCGGAGAGTAGATGGAGGTCCCACGGAGATGAAACCACGTGCGCACAGGCACAGAGTCCGAAAAGTTGTGTTCCTGAACATGACCAACGTTTGTGGAGAGTTGTGCTGAGAGCCTTTTTGATTGCGTAGAAAATTTTGCAATTGCTACAGTGAAAACTAAACAAAGGAATAAACAAGTCATCATACGCTTCAGGAAAAAGAAAATGAAGAGAATGTAATCATGCTGCATAACAGTTCCCAGTTATGGGAATAATATTTGCATATTCATAAAAATATATAATGAATAGTGATGTGAGGAAAAAATTAATACAACTCTATGGGAGTGATAAGGGGAGGGATGGGAAGCAAAGGGTGCAGTGGGATAACAGCACTGAATCCTAGGTCAGGGTGACGGGGCATCAGCAGAGAATGGTGAAAACTGATCAATCCAATTATATCAGTCTATGAACCTTATTTAGAAATATGGGCATGTGTAACTGTCAGAAGAAACAGGAAAGAGCAAAAATGATTTCCTTCATGTTTGCAGGTAGATACACATAGAGATAACATTGTAAGTAACATACCCATGCCCAAAATCACTGTATCACATTCATTCAAAGTGTAAATTCCATCCTTGAGCGTAAGGGCTTTTATTCAGCATGCTTGGCATAAAAGAGTTGCTCTATAATGCTTATTAATAACTAAATGAGAGGCCCCAGCACAGTTAATATAATAAGCTCTAGGGAACTATGTTAGATAACCCCAAAGCCATGCTATTTATGATAATACTAATATGGAAGATACACATTAAAAGTTTAAGGTGTTTCAAAATGATTAAAGCAAAAAAAGCAGTATTTTCCATATATCACTTTATATGATAGGGGATTTAGGGTAGCCAAATAAATGTTATATTTGGTTATTTCATCATTATTTCTAAAAATGTTTATATTCAACTTGGATAAAAACTTTAAGATCTACTCTTCAAGCACATAACTCCTAGCACGCTCTGCTCTGCTCCTCTAGGCCCTCCTATGAGAGTCCCCTTGGCCAGGAAGGCCTCCCCTGCCCAACCATCCCACGCTTTTGCTTCCCTCGAGCTGCTGCTTCCCAGCTCCTTCTAAAACTCAACTCCGATATCCAGTTCTCCAGGGTATCTTCTCTCATGCCTAAGGCTAGAGATCCTTCTAGCCTATATATTCCCATAGCACCATATTAATATCTATCACAGAATAGAGAACAAACTTCCCTAGTTTGTCTCTCTTCCACTAGAAAATGAGATCTTGACATGAGTGACTATATTTATAACTGCATCCTTGGCAACCAGCATAACACTTGGTAATCACAGACACAAACATCTGATTAATAAATTTGTTCATTAATTTAAGTAATATTTATTCAGCACCTACTATGTATCAGGCATTTTCTAGGCACTGAGAATAAAATTGTAATGGGAATAAAGAGTCTGCCTTTGTGGCAGTTACATTCTTCATGAAGAGACAAACACAGAAACAAATACATACGTGTATTTTAATATACACAGAACACAATGTAAGGTGGTGCTGAGTGTTATAAATGAAAGAAAGCCCGATAAAGGAATAAGGAGGGATAGGAAAGAGTGCTATCCTGGACAGAATGGTGAGGGGGAGAGCTCTTTAAGGATCAGGACTACAGGTCTGAGAGAGTAAGTCATGCAAATATCAGTGGGAGAACTATCGCAGGGAGAGAACAGCCAAACAAAACACCAAGGCCCAGGTAAGGGACTATATTAGGTACAGTCAAGACAGGCATGCCACTAACTGCCTCAACAGTTTGCATGAACCTCTGTCCTCTCTTAGTTTCATTTTCCCCATCTACAAAATCTGAAGTCTAGTAAACTGAAAGCAACACTTGCAGCCCAGAAGTCCCACTACCTTACTTCTCTGCTTCTGTGCCTCCTACCACAGCTCAATTTGGTGCAGACACTGGCTCTTGGAAATGCACAGAGCCACTCCCCAACTCATTCCCTCATGAATTTAACCCAAATGCAGAGGCTCGCCTAACCCTGTAATAGATTATACCAACCGAACTGTACATGTTAAGGCAAATAACAGCTCAGGCTCTCCAATGTGCTGGCCAGATCAAAACTTTGAAGGCTCACAATTAGATTTTTACTCTAGCGAAAGGTCAGGGCTCAAGTTGCAATTATCAAAAAGGGTCTCAATATCTCTAAGTCAAGAACTTTTAAATTCCAGTCTAATGTATATGTAATTCTCCCTTCTTCTAGAAGATAAGATTAAAGTGGCCACAGAGAATTTTGGTCACCATATTCTGCTTATTTCTGACCCATGTAAAAAAAACTTGAAACCCTGGAGGCTCAAGGTGGACAACCAGCACCCAAAACAATGCCCAGGACATGGTAAGAATCTAAATAGACATATTTGATGAATGACTGACCAGGTGGTCACTGGGAGGCGCCAAAAGCAGTCAAGGCCTCATGCATCACTAGTGTCCCCAACTCTACACCAGCAGCGCTGTGGTATCAACTTCTTCTCAGCTCCAGAAGCTCTGACGGTACCCACTCCACTAACAGTATTAATACTGTATCTATTAAAATAAAGCTGCCTATAATATTTCTGACACTAAAGTGCATGCTGTTAGGAACATGACATGTCCTCTATGTAGAGACATGTGTTAAGTAACAATAAAAATAGTCATAGTTGAAATAGCAGCTACCAATAATGGTTAGACTCTAGGTACTATGCTAGTTGCAATGTAAATCTATTTAATCATCAAAACAAACCTATGTGGTGATTTTTATTATCTCTAATTTACAGTTGAGAAGACATACTCCACTTAGGTGATGCTTCCATGGTCACATATTGCGGGCTGGTTGTGAAGTTAGCATGCGTATCCCAGGTGTGATTCATTTCTCAGCTCTACTTTTCTCTTTTGTGAAGTTCAGTAAACAAATACAGAAGGTTTTTGAACTATTTGAACCATTGTCATATGAATGCAATACAGAATGATTATTATCCAACTATAATTTAGAAATATTTTATATTGATTTAAGAATATTTTTATATCTGTGGCCATCTAACCGATATACCATTTAGTTTACTCTCCTCAAACAAACACAATGATAATTGTTACAAGCCCTAAAAAACCCATATGTGATGAACTATGGGACGGGGATACAAGAAAAGCTGTTCACTCCCTTGCCTTTCAATACGCAGCTTAGGATAAGAAAAACATGGCCTTCAACATCAAGATCATTTTGAAAAGCCATCTTGCTAACACCTAAGTAAAAGTATTAGCGAGGGCGTATGCTAGTGCAAGAGACAATGAATCTCAAACAAGTCAGGGCTATTTCAAAAGCTTTTAAAAAGACTTTGTGGAACAGAGAGATGTGAGAGAATGTGCATCAGCAGGTGATGACGCCCGAGCTAACAGGATAAGGAACGACAGGTAACAACTTAGACCCTAATGACAGAGCTGAAGTTAAGTCCCAGCTCTCCTATTCACTAGGTGCTGAGAAAGTAAATCATTCTCATACTTCCTACATCTCCGTTTCTTACCTGTAAAGCAGGGATAATAGTACCAACTTCACAGGGCTGACATAAGAATGAAATGAACTAAGATATATAAAATACAAATGCCTAATATAAAAGAAAAATCTTTATTAACTGCTTAATATAAAAAGTCATTAACCATTAGATAATGTAAAAAAAAATGTTTTTTTCAGGAGAAGACTGCTTGCCAAAGCAGGTTTTCAGGGCTATCAAATGCAGATTGTTTTCAAGCAGATATTTGGAAAATTTAATGAACTTTAAAATATGCATGTAAGTTTTTTTCCTAGTTAGTGAAGAGATACACATTTATTGAATGCTTCCCAGGTTTTAGACACTAAAAGACATTTTTCTCATCTATTTCTCAAATCTCGGTGAGAAAAATGTTATTAGCCCCATTTTACAGGGGTGAAACATGGACCGAGAAGTGAAAGACACTGTCCATTCTGATAAATGACAGAGCTGGGATTCCCAACCCAGGTCCGTGGATTCCAAAGTCTCTGCTTTTAAACAGTATGCTACCCTAACCCCTTATTTCCTCAGAGACCATGGTTGTGCCCACCACAGTGCTTTTCAGGGGAGTTAAGCTTCCCAGCTGGACAGGAAACACTGTATGATTATTCCTACAAGAAAAGTCAATAGTTGAGAGAGACATTCAACAGCAGGCAGTTAGACCGACAAAGGCTTTAATTCTACAGAGCTGGCACACCCATTGTGCCTTTTTCCGATTCCCTTTGCCTTATCCCTTGACCATGGTGTATAAATAATTTTAGTAACTGTAGATATGACACACTGACATTCCACATAATCTAACTCCAAGTACCTTCAGGGAAATATGATAAAAGAAGCTATCACTGACCAGAAGAACTCCCAGACTTTTAGTCTATTCAGGAGATTGTAGTTAAAAAAGGGTGAAGAGAGTATTTAATAAAACTTAGATAATCTATATTGAAAACTTAAGTTTCTAAAATTCATATCCTTACTGTGATCTGCTGACTCTCATTTGTTATTTCACTGTGGAGACAATAAGCTTGCATTTCTTTTTGTTCCCAACTCCAGAAAAATAAGATCAGGTGGCAGTGGTGGCTAAAATGAGTTTCTGGTCTGATATACAGCTTTTATGGTAGTCTGCAGCAAGCTGTCAACCCCAAATTAACAAATGGAAATGTGATAAGTAAAACCAAACTTGTCCCTTAATAAAGGAGGGCTTATAGCAAGCACCTGCAAGTGTCTGTAATCGCTGTCTTGGCTGAGTGACACAAGCACCAGGCATATAATCATAGAAAAACAGTTGACATTCGCACGCTGAAATCCAGGGTTATGACCTTCATTTCCTGGTTCCTGCTCTAGATTGCTGGAGCTGCGAGGGTGAAGGTAACATGAAGACTTAGTTACCGATATCAGAAATATACCACAATGTCATCTATAAATCTGACACAGGAATTTTTAAAATATTCCGACTTCGTTCCAAAACTTCTAAACATTTTTTAAACCAAAGAAAGGAGGCAAAACAAACAAACTACTTCATCTGTGGGTCACGTAAAAGAGGAGCATGAAAAGATTTCTGAAATGTGTCATGACCTCACCCTCTGGTCATTCAGGAGCAATCTTCAAAACAAAATCAGTCACGGAAGGCTGTGATTTGTTTTAAAAATGGAAAACAAAATGCCTTGAAGAAGACACAAAATGTTTTCAATTCTGCATAACGAAATAAAATGTATGCTATTCTTAAAGTTTCTGCTTAGATGTGAAGAAAATCATATTGTGGATAATTTTATAAGTAACAGTTCCTTTGGAAGCCATATGTTTAGACTTATAAGAAATATTTTTCCTTTTGTGTACAAAGTAGCTCAAAGATCCCATGCATATAAAGTCACAAGAGAGCATAGAAGATATATTTTATTCTAAAAAGAAAACCCAAATGAGGAGTGACAACCAAATTGCAAAGCACAGAGCTTATGATAGAAAATGTAGATAATCTGAAAGACAGCATGTGCTGCTAAATGCCACTATCCAAAAAAAGTCGCAGCTGCCAAAAGTATTTGTTCCTAGATCACAGCAAGGCTGCCATTCAAACTGAACTGTCAAATCAGGTCTACCTGTGATGTGGGACGCACACCACTAGAGCTTTAGGGAACCAAGAAACTGAGTGAGGCAACTGCAACTAATGTGACTTTCTGCTGTTTTATTACCACTGCCCTCAAGACAATTCAGCTTAGTTTTATGATTATTGAATAAGAAGGCACTTAGCTCTGATTCTTCTGCCAAAACACAGTTTTAAAATTCATTGCTAAAAATTAGAGTCCAAATATCATTCTCTCCCTTTGGATGCAGCCCTGGCAGCATTTCTGCTCACCCCACATTACTAACAGGGCGGGGCCGGCTGCACCTTGAGAAGGCAGCACTTGCACCAACAGCTTGCAGGCACAATTCTGAGGGCTCCTGGGCAGTATCTGTGCTGTTCCTTGACTCCATCCCTTTCTATTCATTCAAAAATTCATCACCTCACAGTGCCAATTTTTTTACCCTACAAGAGCCTACACCTCCTCCTCTAAATCATAACGGAACATAATTTTCTGGAAATATCATTAATCCAGTTGCTAAAAGTCAATATTCTCAATCATTCTCAGATCAAATAAAAACTGAAAACTTCCTAATTATAGACTCCGAAATATTTACTAGTGGTTTAAATATCTTCCTCTCTTTTTTAGGAAAAATATGGTATAAGAAAAGGTGTAGGCATCAGAGTGAGACAGTTGATCTGAATCTGTCAGTTGCTTACTGGGTGACCTCGGACAAGGGAATTAATGTCCCTAAGTCTCTTTTTTCCTCCTCTGTGAAGAGAGTACTAGAACTCTCAAATGGCTGCTGTGATGGTTAAATTATTATAATTTTCATAATTATAATTATACCTAATATTTATTGAGCACTTCTATGTGTCAGGTATATAGTACTCTAAGCATTTTACATAATTGACTCGCTTAATCCACATAAACACCCAAGAGATGGGAATTAGTATCTGCTTTACAAAGAGCAAAACCAAGACAGAGAGGTTAAGGGACTGCCCAAGGACACTGGTTATGAATGATGGGATAATAACTGAAACCCAAGGGTGTCTATCGAACTCTCGGGACCCTGTGCCTCAGGGCACTGCGCCTCACCGAATGACAGTGCTATGTTTAAAAAGTCTACTCTCGGTGCCAGCCGTACAAACAAATGCTCATTTCTTCAATGTTTTCCCCTACCCCATCTCCACCCCACCTTACATTTTACAGATTGTGAAATCAATTTAATAACTTAACTGGAAAAGGAAAACAACATTACAGAAAAAAAATTCTTAAACATGAGGGGCTAAGAGGGCCCCCTAAATTAAGAGTTTAAAAAGCTCACCCTAAGCAAACATCAGGCAGACCATATTGCCAAGTGATAGTAACTTCCTCAGAGGTGAATCTACACACACAAGGACCACTGGTCCTATGCCATGGACTGAATGTTTGTGTTTCCCCCAAAATTCACATGTTGAAGATCTTATCCACATGTGGTGGTATTTCAAGGCGGGGCTTTCAGGAAGTAATTAGGGTTAAATTAGGTGATGAGATCTATCCAGTTGTCAAGGATACAGGTTGTCACATAACCTGATGATGGGATCAGTGTTGTTATAAAAAGAGAAGACAAGGGCTCTCTCTCTCTGCCATGTGGCTAGTGTGGCTCAGTTGTTTGGAGTGTCATCCTGTAAACTGAAGGGTCTCAGCTTCAATTGCCAGGCAGGGCACATACCTGGGTTGTGGGTTCACTCCCCGGTCAAGGAGTGTGTGAGAGGCAACTGATCAGTGTTTCTCTCTCACACAGATGTTTTTCCCTCTCTCTCTCCTCCCTTTTCTTCCTCCCCCTCTCTCTCTCCCTCCCAGTATCTCTGAAATTAGTGAGCCTCTCCTCAGGTGAGGATGAAAAGAAATAAAAAGACACAGTTAAAAGACAGCTGTCTATGAACCAGGAAGCACACTCTCACAAGACATCGCATCTGCCTGTCCTTTGATTTAGACTTCCCAGACTTTCAGAACTGTGAGAAATAAATATTTGTTGTTTAAGCCACCCAGTTTACAGTACTTTGTTACAGCAGCCTAAACTATGATACCCCCTCCCCAAACTCAGTACACACTAGGCATAAGGTAGCTTTGTTTTGTTCAGTGCCCATTTACACACACAAAAAGGTACTCTTCTTTCTTCAACCCTGTGCCCAAACGCAGAAATGAAAAACCTGAAGGGCTGTAAAGAACACGGCCCAAGCTTCTGCACAGTGAGGATGTCAGGGTGTCCACGGTGTGTGTGCAGTGGTGCCCACGGGACAGTCCTGGGTGCAACCCTGCCACACTGTGAGGCAATAGCAGCTGCAGCGTTGGATGCTGCAGGGCACGTTTGCACATGTGCAGACAGCAAGGCCCCAGGGCCTCCGAGGAGCCAATCCCAGAGCAACAAAGCACGTCTCAGCAGAGAAAAGGGTAACAGAACCAGGGAGAATTCTCAGTGCTCCAACTGCCTTTAAGTCGGGCCCTTCCAGGTAGACTGAGGGGCTTGACGAGAGGCTGTTGGAAACTCTGAGGTGGTGGGCAGTAAAAATTTTAGCTTGCTGCACATTAGAATCAGGGGAGTTTGGTCAAATACTCAGGCCAAGACCAACGCCCCGGGTTAATGTAATTGGTCTGGGTAGGGCCTACACATCCAATGATTCTTCGAAGCTTACTAGGAGATCCTAACCTGCAACAGGATTTAAGAACCACAGCCCGGCCTGTTCAGGTCTGGAGAAACATTGCTTCCAGCACTTTATCCTGTGGGTGTTAAGAGTCATTAAAGGATTTACAATGCGGTTACCAAAAAGTTAGATTTATCTTTTAGAAAAAAGGGTCTGGTAGTGATGAGGGGGAAGAGGAAAAGGTCAGAGTCTACTCTAACGCAGGCTATAGGTAGTCTGTCGGTCCATCCGGCCACTCGCCTGACAGTTACTGAGCCTCCTCTATTTAGGAGACACAGTGAATAAGATGAACGAGGCATACCATTCTCGCTCTCAAGAAGTTCCCAATGGAGAAAGAGGTAAGAAAATTAACTGAATATTGTGCAGTAAGTAGAATGCGAATGTGAAGGATATGATGAAAGGGGAGAGGAAACACGCCTAACTCCCGAGTGCACAGCCCACGTACTGTAAAATGCTTCCAAGAGGAACGGAACCCCGAGCCTAAGAGGAAAGCTGCGGGAGTCGCCGGGCAAGCAAGGCGGTGGCAGATCATGCTAGGCTGTGAGAACCTCATATCGTGATTCTGTAAAATTAAGTGACTCAGTAAGACGGGAACGAGGGCGACTGCGGGGACCTGAAGATAAGTAGTTAAATCCAGAAGTGACCAGGCTGTGTTCCGGCTCTACAGTGAAGGCCATGGGACACCACTGACTGACTTTAAGAACTGAACTGGTATGATCAGATTTGTATTTCAGGGGGAAAACTCTGTCCGACAGTAGAGCAAGGATGGGAGAAAGGCAGGAAGACCAGTCAGAGCGCCATTCGGCAAACCATGTAAAGAAGAGTGAGGACTAGCAGGGCAGTGGGCTGGCGGGATGGAGATTCCACTAATTTAGGGGTGGAAATAGTGAAGAGCTGACCCATTTGATATGGAGGAGTGAAAAAAAGACGGCAGTTTAGAATTAAGTTAGGATGACAGTGTGAAGCTCCTAGGAAAAATGAGAATGGAACAGACAGATGTGAAGTGTGAGTAGTCCATAAAAACTCCTGAAATCCCCGGCTGGTATGACTCTGTGGACTGAACGTCGTTGGCCTGCAAACCAAAATGTTGCCGGTTCGGTTCCCCAGTCAGGGCACATGCCTGGGTTGCGGACCAGGTCCCCAAGAGCGCACAAGAGGCAACCACACACTGATGTTTCTCTCACTCTCTTTCTCTCTCCCTTCCTCTCTGCCTAAAAATAAAATAAATAAAATCTAAAAATAAATAAATAAATAAATATGAAAAAAACAGACAAGGTTCAAAGAGTCTATATAAAGAAAACATCTTTACTGAGAGACTTAAAGGGAGGCTTAAATAATTGTAGAAACATAGCACATCACTGGGCGGGAAGCTCGATGTCACTTCTTCACAAATCCACATGCATAATTAATGCAAATCCAATAACTACAATGCACTCTTTTATACCTATACAAGATACTTCGACCTTATAAGACTATAAGAAAATTCAAGTAAAAATCTAGGTTCTTGAAAAGGAGAGACTTTCCAAGCAAAAGAGATGACAAAGAATCAATAATTTTAAATACACAAAATTTTGTATGTCACACGGGCCCTAAGGAAAATTAAAAATCAAACTAACTGCAAGAAAATTGTACTACATGAAAAGAGTGAAAATTACCTGTATTAGGACTAGATCTCAATATAAAAAGATAGAAGACATGAAAAATACATGAGTTAAGGTCTTTAACCGTCCAATTCCTCTAATAATAAAAAACACTAAACAATAAGATTGTTTTTTATTAAATTAACAACTACAATATTCTCTTTTTTTTTTTTAAATTAACAACTATTGTAGTGTTGTAATGCTCAATGTTGGAAAGGACATGGTGATGTGGGAACTGTCAAACATTACTGGCTAACATAAAATGGTTGAGCCTCAAGCCTGAAGATTTCATAAGTATAAAAAGAAATTCCTCTTCTATAATAAATCAATCCTAATAAAATAACTGATTCAAAAATCAACTGTTCATTTACTGAGTGCTATTAGTGACAGCACTAAATTATCAGCACTAAGTTGCTGATAATATAAAAATTATGACATTGTTTAAACTTTCATGCTATCTGTGCCAATAGAAAAGATTAACAGATAATTTTATGCTTTGCATTAAACAACATGAAAGAATGAAGAGGGCGCCTTGGGCACAAAAGGAAGGAATAGAACCCAGACCAGAGACTCAGAAAAGGCTTACTGAGAGGAACGTAAGGTTCGTACTGACTGTGCTTGTATGTTTATACACAACCTAAATGTTATACCGTGAACAAGTACTTTTCTGGCATTACTGTAATATCAGAAGAAGAAAGGTTGGCATACAAAATAGTTGTTTTTTAACCTTCTTTTCCATTGCAGCAAACTACTTTTCAGTGACTGCACTTCAAATTCTCAGCTCACTTTTATTGGGAAGCTTTCCTTAAATCACCTTTTACATTTTAAAGGAATGACAGCTAGATCTTATGGGTTTTGCTCTCTGATGTTTGGCATTCACATTTTCTTTCACCTTGTTTGTTCTGCATGCTACACAGATTATAAACCTATCTCTGCTTAGCTCTGTCTTGTGCAAACTTTGTATTAAGTCAAAAATTTTATTAACAGGCTGTAAAAAAAATCACAAACAGCCAGAAAAATCAATGTAGTTCATAGACCCTGAATTAAAGTCTTGTAAGCATTTTAGATTTTAAAATAAAAAAGAAAGAAAATAACTTTTCAATTTCATTTTAAATTTCAAGCACGGCATACTGTCATATATATTAATTTCTAAAAGTAGATCTAAGTTATTGAAAGTTGTATTTAAAGAAATTAATTTGCTAAATTTGATTCAAGTCTTTCTATAAAAAAAATGCATACTCTGGAAACCTACTAGCTGACAAAAAAGCCATCTCAAGCCAATTTACTTCTTTCAAAGTTAAAAAGCTATATATTTTTTCTTTTCTAAAAATGGAACATGTTAGCACAGACTTATATTTAGCAATAAGAACCAGAAACATTTCCAAGGAAAAGTCAGTTAAGTCTCCCTAGTTTCTAGACCTGAATTCTTTCTTCATATATTTTCAGATCATTTTGTCTGATGAAAGCATAATGTTATGAATTTTCTGCCAAGTATGGTTTGTATACTTACCATAACCTTTGCCATGGAGTACGTCTATTATCAATCGTGCAATGTTAATTTCACATTTAATATCCTCTTTGATTGCAAAATTATTTAGAAAAATGTTTAATCTCTGTTAGGGTTAGAATTTTACCCCAAATTTCTAGTTTAAATGGATTTAGGCAAGCAAATAAAGACTGACTTGTTTTTATTCTTTAATATTTATTGAACTTTCATTTGAAAGACTATCATATTTAATGTTAACTGTTTCATAGGTACTTAATTTCTATAATTCAATATTGCATATGTGTATCCATAAATATTCAATATATCTTCACACAAGCTTTTTAAAAGTGATAGTCAAATTTCCCAACATTATTTGTTTGCCTATTTCTTCTGTTAAATTTTGAAAGAACTAAGTTAAAATCTCTCACTTGTGACTTTAAAATACAAAATAACCTACTTCTAGAAGTTTCAGTTTTATAGATTCAGTTGCTATGTTGTTTTGCATCATAAGAGTGTGATGACAACTATATCCGTTCTCAGTATGCTGTACCTTTTATCCAGGGGTAACATGAAAAAATATTTAACAAAGAGTATAACGCAAATATCTGTAAAAGGTTTGAGATTTAACTGTTTGAAACTAATGAATTAGCCTACTATTGTTTTATAGATACTGGCACAAGACAGGAGACTCGTGGGTCAAAGATAAAGGATGTTATTATTCACAACACAAAAGGTAGCTTTAGCTTCATGTTCCTATGGGTTCTCCTTGCCAAGTCCCAGAGGGGTAATACAAGGTGACTCAAAGAGATGCTGTGCACGCAGGGGTTTGATCACAGCTAAAAACTCCTGGAGTTTAGAAAATGCCAATTTTTTTAGTGGTTACTCACACATACTTCTACTCAATCTTTATCCCAGAGGAAGGCAATATATTTATTACCCAAGTTAGAAAACAAACCTGCCCTCTGTGCAAGAGGGATGCTTTATCTTTTTTTCAATACTGCCTATTTTTCTTAATAGTAGTTACCTTTAATTTAGCATATCTGAACCTATATTTGCTTATCGCCATCAAAAATTAACCTTATAGGCCCCGGCTGGCCAGGTAGCTCGGTTGGTTAGAGCACTGTCCTGATATGCCAAGGCTGCAGGTTTGATCCCCAGTCAGGGCACATAGTAGAATCAGCCAATGACTGCATAAATAAGTGGAACAACAAATCAATGGTTCTCTCTCAAATCAATAAATAAAATTTTTTTAAAAAAGAGTTAACACTATATATCATCTTTTCCCCTAATAAAATAGGACTGTAAATAAAGTCTTAACTTCCCTGCCAATCTCCTGAATTTTACTAAGGTTAGGTCCCTGATACTTCCAATACTATAGCTCTTGAATTTTGAAAATCCTATCCTAACAATGGCATTAAGATTCATATCCTTCTAAGAATTTAATCATAATTTTAATCATAAGTTTTACTAGCTTCAGTATTCACTGCTGATTCTTCCATTCCACTTCTGTGTTCCTTATTCTATGATTCTTTTTCAATATGGGTAGAGTACTTTTTCAAGTTGAAAATTTTTTCTAGGAAGGTTGATGAGCATAGAGTTCCTAGACCTATAAAACAACAGGGTTTTCTCCTACACGAGCTGTCTCATTCACCTACCGACACATAACAACCCACCAAAATCTCAGGGCGCGCAGCAACAAGCTATGTTCTCACACTCACTGGTCTTCAGCTGGGATGGCTCTGCTTCAGGCTTCAGGTCAAGAGGGCGGCTGTTCCACTGGTCTCAATTTGGGGGCACACTCAAGAACAGAAGCTATCAAGACACGTTCTTCTCATGGTGGCAGTCAGGAGCACTTACAGGACCATTTCATACCTCTGCACTAACATGCACTAACATTCCAATGGCTAAACCAAGTCAAAGGGCCAAGCTGGTTAAGGAGCAGGAAGGTAAACTCTGCCCAGACTGAGCAAGGAGAATGGCAAGCATTTGCTGGGCAATAAACAATGTCACACAATACACGACTGAGTGTACATTCACTCCTTGGTTCACCGTGCCCTCCCCCCAATAAGGATTCCTTCTAGGTCTTCAAGATTTCAGTATCAAAGCAAGACCACTGCAGCAAATACCCCTTTATTTTGTGACCGGTGTTCAGTAAGAAAGCCAGGAGTCACACATTCATTGATACATGTTCAGGTGAGCCGGGGTTAGAAGGGGAAGTACCCCTCAGTCGGGAAATGGCGGAGGGGTTGGAAGGAACCAGGACATTGCATGAGTGGCAGCCCCACTGCAACTGCCGAACCAATGTATGTCGCCTGGCAACCAGGGTGATGCATGTTGGCCGCGCAAGGCATTTTGTGGGAGCCTTTACGAGAAGAGCAAACAGAAACGCCACTCTCTTGGATACTCCCCTCTTTGCCGGCTGCTGGGGGCAAGAGTTCCTGGGCCCCAGACAGGCCAGGGACATTCCCAGGACTCTTCCCTGAATGTCCTGGGGCCTGCCAGGAGAGCACCAGGCTCTAGTGAGAGGGGTGGGGAGGGCGCCGGGGCTGGTGAGCTCAGGGAGCGTGGCTGGACGGCAAGTCCCATGCCCCTCTTCCACACGGGACGCCGTGGCAGCTGCTGCCAGCCGCCTGCCTCCGCCAGGGCCTGGTGGCGTCAGCTCCCTCGCAGCTAGGGGACAAGTCTCGCACCTCTCCCCTACATAGGGAGCCATAGGAAACGATGTGGTAGCAGCCTGCCTGCTTGTCGCCCACGGGCTCCTGGGGGGGAGTGGAGACCATCGACGACCACTGCCGCCCTCACTGCTGCTCTACCTGCTCCAGCCTCCCTGCGGGACAAGGCTTAGCAGACCGCAGGATAAAGAGGACAGTGCAGTGCGAGTAGGCTGCCTGGACACAAAGACTCAAAAGGATGAAAAGAGCAGTACCTTGGGTGGGAGGCGAGGTTCCTGGTGCGACCTTGAACTGAGCTGGCAGGGTGATTTTCTCTGGGGCGTTTTAAAGTAAAGGGCTTTAGGCAGAAACCTACTATTACTTCAAGCTGTATATGCTTTCAATAAAGGATTTCTTTTTCTTTCCACTGGACTCTGTCTCCAGAGGTTTTGCCTTTGGGCGGTGAGTGGTAGGTCCCCACTGGCTGTTCTGGAACAGCACAAGGCTGTTCCATAACACAAGGCCCTCATTTTCTCCCCCTACTTACCACCCCATCACCTACACACTATGTTCCAGTACACTGCTACTCTGAAGTTATGGATTAACTAAAGCATTCTGAGTGAAACTCATCCACTGACTGGTTACTTTCTAAGGCAGACTAATCCCTTCCATTCCATGTATTAAGTCAAGGGCTAGTTAGCATTCATGTGCTTTTCTCCTTATCTGATCCTGTCTGCTACAGAACTGGAGTAATTCCTCAAAAATCTCAGGCCACTTGGTGGCTTTCTGCCATGTGTTCTAGTACTGCTGTCAGGTAAAAAGGGATCTATAATAAATCTGACAAGTCCAGTGGCTAAAAGTAACCTCCCAGGGTGATCTGTTCATAAATTCCTAATGGTGGGTAGTCATGGCCCAGGCCTATAACTTCTTTAGTGAAAGGTTTGAAGCCAGTTCTGTCATTATTCTTGTGAATTACACCTTTGAAATACCAAGAAGTAATACCCCTGGAAGGTGTAACCACCCTCAAGAGAGCACATAAACTTAACTCTCCTGTAATCCAGTCCCAGCCTTGCTTCCTTCCACCTTCATGTAATTTTCCTTATGTTCCCTCTGTAACTTCAAATGCAAATAAAAGAAACTGCAAAATTGTCATTCTCTAGAGCATCTGAGATCTTACTTCCTGGCAATTGTCATCAGTTTCAGCTCAAATAAACTCTTATAAAAATTCTCCACAGGTCTGAACAGTTCTCATGTTGACAACACAAATAACATCACAATCATGATTTTCTTTTAAAAAGTACTATTTTTTTCTTTTCTGCTTCACTTCACATTTGTTCTGATCTCTCTCTCTCTCTCTCTCTCTCTCTCTCTCTCTCTCTCTGTCTGCAGGTCTTATGTAGATTGCTCTTTTTGTTGGCTCCAGTCTAATGCTGGTTCTCTAATCTGGCAGCACACTAGATTCACCTGGGTGCTGGGGAAGCTTAAAATTCCTAATGCCTAGGGCCTATTAAATTAGAAACCCTAGAAGAGGTACTCTGACACCCATACTTATGTAAATTCCTCGGGTAAGGCAAGCTTGAGACCCAGAGTCCTAGGAGGATTCTGAATCTCACCCATGTGAGCTCGATAACGAAAGGAGACCACCAGTCCCAGAAAAGAGCAGGGGAAAGATCTTTGCTCTCACTACCTGTCCTCTCAGGCTCAGGGCACAGACGACCCAGTCTAGCCATTCAGCTTCCTTCTAGACTTACAGGGAGTCAGAGACACAACACAGCACACTTTAATATCCCTCCCTGCTCCCAGGAATCTTCTGACCTCTGAAGATCAGATTTTTTCCAGGACCTATCTCTTTGAAGGTTTTTATCCTGTGGTTCCAAAATTTCTTCCAGCAAGGCTCAGACCATTTAGAGAAAGTTCCCATCATTTCCCTTCCCTGAAGCCCTACCTAACACAAGATCGCCTTTCAATCAGCTGCCTATGGTTCCTTCTGGCTCAGGGGAGCCAGGTTAACAAGGTTCTAGCAGAAGAAATAAACCACACCCAGATCTGGAAACTATACTCTTAGGAGAAATCACGTGGACTTTGATCTTATATATTTCCTGTGTTTATAGTCAACATCTAAATATGGCTTTTGTTCATGTAAGTGGCAAACTGGCAGCTTTAGGGAGACAGGTGAAAGGCGAAGGAGAGAAGAGTAGCTAATCATGAACATTAGAAGCCGAAAGCAAATTTCAAAGTAGAGGGGGGAGGATTAAGCAGTCAAACTGGGACAAAGGACTGATCAGATAATGCCTGATGTCATTATGACTTCAGAAACAAATAGATAAGTAGTACATTTAAATACTGGTAGATTTATACAAGGGTGTTTAGCTGGAAGCAGGTGGATAGGAAATAACATTCTTGCATTTCTATAACTAGTATTTGTCAATAGAAACATTTTGCTTGTAAGAATTTATCAAGAATTTTCATATTTATGGACTTAACAGTGAGTGTGTGATACCCTAGTGAGATAACTAGTGAGATAACTATAAGGCACAACTTCTGTAGCTAATTTTGCCTTCCGATTTTGAGATGTAAATGTTTTAATTAATGTTGTGAGTTCTACATTTAAAACATGATTGCAAATAGTATTCTAAAGCTCTCTCCATCCCATGAGAATTAAGTAAAGAGCAATAAAGCATCACCAGATTCCAATTTTTTCTATAAAAATGATTTTCAAATTGGTTTTGATCACCCTTTGCTCAAAAGGGTTTAAGTAAAAGCTCACACTGGAAAACAAATGAAGTGGAAACAAGGTTACTGATGACCATATCCTTCCAGCCCTAATAAGCACTGAATCCACTAGAAACCAGGTCCCATGAGAACGACGCCCTTGTGTTTCTCACAGCTACATCCCCAGTGCTAGAAAATGCAAGGCATTTTAGTAGGCCTTACCTAAAATTGTTTAAGAAATGAATCCTGTGAGAGTAATATGGGAACTCAAGAGTTAAAGATTTTAGCTTTAGTTATAGTTGATAGGCTTCAAGTGAGAAACACATGTGGAAAGCTGCTGTTCCAGGAGCTGGAATGCATGACCGACATGACTCCTGGAGGTTGACAACTAATTCAACCTTTGTGTCCCAGGGTATCTGCAAGTGATCAAGATACCTGAGCTACTGTGCTCCAGGGAGGGAATGTCTATGACACAGATAAGGAGTTATTGATCAGCAGATAAAGCTATATGCTAGGAAAATCGCCAGGGACTGCAACTCTCATATGACTAAACTTTTTCCAAACCCTTTACCTACCCTTTTCCTCTCCTTAAAAAAAGATCGGCTTTGAGATGAGATCTTAAGATGGTTTTTGCAGGTACATAACCCACTGTCTTCTCAGACTGCCAGCATCTGAATAAAGCATCCATAAAGATTTAATCTTTTTTAAGTAAATATTATTTATCATATGTAAATTTTTTAAATTATTTTTTTTAATTTACTGTTGTTCAGTTACAGTCTTCCTGCCTTTTTCCCCATTGACCTCGAAGAGCCTCAGCAATTTTGAGATGATCTCAGGATTCAATCTTTGATTCTACTTATTGGTTCTGGTAGTGACAGGCAGCATGAATGCCAACTTTTCTGGCTTCATGAGTACTCAGAACTATTTGGAAACCACTGTTCTTGACCCTTTTGTCTAAATATTCTCTGGGTATGCCACATCAGAAAGAAAAAAAACTAAGCACCAAGAAGAGCTCATGCTCCTAGCAGCTGAGCGATTTGAGACAAGATAATTAACCTCCACCTCCACTTATCTCATGAGAGTTTCACAAGGTCCTGAGAGATAGAAAGAGACAGAGAGACACAGAGACACAGAGAGAGACAGAGAGGAAAAGCTGGAAGATTAATCACTTATTTTTTCATGCCTTTGGGCAGCAATGTAACTTGTACATATTACTTTCCTGGGGCATTGCAGAAGGGTGTATAGAAACCATAGTGTCCCCCCCCCCCACTATTTTCATGTTATTACAAACTATTGGATGATGTTTCCTCTGTCTCAGCAAACTCATGTCATTTGACTCTCTTCTTTGAGCCTAGACACACTGCAATACAAGGCCCAAATTCCAGGGAATTGAAGTTCAAATGGAAGTTGGAAACGGGGGTTTTGTCATCACCGGTTTGTGGCCCAAACAGTTTATCTTTACTCTAACACTCACTAGAGTACACTGCAACAGTCTGCTTCCATACCCACCTCCCCTAACAGAGAATGGCTGCTCAAAGATGAAAACCACACCGTATTCAAATTGGTAATTAATCTATGTGCCTAGTGCAATGCATGGGACACTGTAGGCCCCATTATGTGTCTGGGGCAGGGAAAAGTCAGTAAGTTCAAACATAAAGTAACTGCATTCCAGGAAATCTCCCGGCACTAGTAGGTAGGCCAACCTTGAGGAATATCTTTAATCACTCACAAAAGCTCACGTTAGTCAGGAAATGAGGCAGAGCAGTATCAAACTTCTGATCCTCACTAGACACCTCCAACCACCAGTTTAAAACACCGGAAAGTTATTTGTGCGGTGCCTACACGGTCCAACTAGAGAGAAAAAAGAGAGGCCCTAAGAAATAGCACTCGAACACTAGATGACAAAGATGTCCTCCTGTGAGGCTGCGATCATGGTATGGGAGACTGAGAAAGTATAATTAACTCAGACAAAGAAGGTAAAATTCAGCCCAACTATTCATCAGGTAGAAACAAACATGGAAAGAGCTAGCTTTGAAGTTAATAGGAAACAATATTTTTCTCAAGGACATTCTGCTCCCGTAAAGTGCCATAATAACCCCCTTTTTTGAGTGTCAACTGTTTTCTCACTTGTGGAAAAACTTAGTTCTCTAAAATCATAGACTATTAGAAACTTTTCTGTTTGCAATTATAATAGTCAGAATGAAGCATTTCCCTTTTGCCTGGAGGATCTAAGTCACTTTGATAAAGAGAAGTATCCTTGATTTATAATACAAGTACAGAATTTCAAAAAGAGGTTTCTGAATACAACATTCCACATCACTCTCAACTTTGTAGTTACCAGGGAAACAGGACTGTGGTCCACTTTGCAGTGATGTTGGCCCATTTACACAATCTTGTTTTGCTTTGAACCTATCAGAACGCTGCTTTATTCAAATTTCACCTACACTCTACCCTTCTCCAAAATCCTACAATAACTCAGTAATTTCCTTTTATTCACAAGAAGTCCCATGAGTGGCTCCTCTGGTGTGTGGTCTATTTCACTGCAGAGTCAATAAACATGACTGTGTTGGACTATAGCTTTGTCCCTGATGGTCTCAGGGTGATTTGGCCATTTGGCAAAACCCTCAGCAAGTCTTCTGGTAACTACCTTTTCCATAATTGAGTTCATATTCAAGCAAAGCCTTATGCAATACATCTGGTCTCCCTGAGGTCACAGGGTGCCACTTTGTCACTTGTGTTCAGTCAGGTTTAAGCATATTTGTCCTCCCCAGGATATAAGCCCTCAACCCAGGCATTAGGATTGAGGAAATGCCAGCTTCAGCACTACACAGTTCATTACTTCCCTTTCAATCAACCATATTTTCAACACTCAGCACACCCTGGCTCTTACTGGATACTGACCACAAGGGAGGAACCAGCACATGCCGTCTTATCTCCAACTCTTGGTCCCAGGGTTTAAGACACGTCCAGTCCATATGTCCTCAGAAATGGAAAGTCTCAGATGGCAGAGGCAATGCTAATGGTTTGTCTTGGTTCTCGGTTTGGCTGTACTAGACATGCCTGTGAAGTAGGAGGTTGAGGGGCTGAAAGGAGCATCCTCACAAGTGTAGATTTCAGTATTAGGGCACTGTTCAGCTCTGAAGGATGCAGAATGAGGGCTTAGTGTTTTTATAACCCCTTTCTTATCTGTCAGAAAGGAAGACTTTCCACTTTATCAGCCCATCTCCCCCAAGGCCCATACATTTCAAGGAGGGGTCAGCCACTAATTGGCTCATTTACTCCAAAGGCCCGGTAATTTAGTAGTGAGAGCTCCTGTTTAATTCAATCAACCACTTTATCTTACTTTGGAAAGCACTCAAAAGGAAAGGGGTCTTGCAGGGTATACATATCTGCTAAGGATTACAAAAAGTTCATCCATTTACTAGAAGCCTTACATCCTAACCCCAAACATCTTTAGTCTTTGAACCCTGAGAACATCAGTACAAACTCTGCTCCTTCCCACAGCAACAAAATAATCACAACAATATACTTTAAGAAGTTACCCCAAAAAAAGAAATTAAATTACAGCTAAAAATGTCTACAGATAAGTGCATATTCAATGAATGCTTTCAAAAGTGATTTGCAGATAAAACCCAGAGGACAAAAAGCAAGCACTAATAATCTGCATAAAACTTTAAAATTTTTATATGAAAACATTAAACACCATGTAGAAAGACCAAAGTACGTGTGGGAAAATATCTGCAATGCTAAGAGATAAGAGTGAGTTTTCTTAATATAGGACATAGGTTTGAATATGCGGTTCACAGAAAAGGAAATAAAAATGGCACTTACCCATTTTCTAAGAAAAATAAATGACAGTTAAAGGTAGAATGCTGAAAAGAAACGTAAGAAATTGTGTATGTTCACATAAGAATAAGGAATAAAATACTGGGCAAGTTTTTTTCTTTTTGAGGGGAGAAACACTAGTCCCTGTAATCAGAGTTTGCAATAAGATTGTAGATTACTAAAAGAAGGCAGGGGCAGGGGTGGGGTGGGGGGGAGCATCAGAGTGATTAGTTTTTCCTCAAATGAGATTTTATTAGATTTTATAACCTAATAAAATGCTCCTAAGCTCTCCCAACTCCAATTTAGTTTTTAAAAATATACTCTGTCTAGAAGTGAATTCGAAACACAGGAACTGCAGGACTTTAAAATATCAAAGCATTATAAAAACCAAACTAGCTCTTCTTATGAATAAAACATCCAACTCAATCCATATGAATTTTTTTAAAGTATCTAAATCTAGTACTTATATCCCTCAGTCATTCTTCAAATTATAGCTCATGAACACCCATCCAGGTCTGAAATTTGTTTCAAGATAGGTCTTAAAGTTACTCCAATGCATGGCTAGTTCTACCTAATTGATCTACTACTTAAAAATTCACAGACATAAAACCAAAGACTTCTGTAAAACCAAGTTCTCCTGAGAGCCAATCTTTATAACTTTTCCTGGTCATAAAGTCTTAATACCCAGGAATTTAGTAATATCAACCATAAGCAAGTACAAAAGGAAATGGCAGCACCTAAAATAGAAAAGCAAAGGAAAAGATACAAATCACTTTTAATTCAGAGAGTCCGGTATGCGGCGTGCCTGCAGTGTGTACAGACATGGATGAATCCTCCCAGCTGTCTGAATTGCTTTTCTGAAAGTATGTGCACCATGCTGGTCAGAACAAAATTAAACAGTTTGTATGAGACTGTGCTGATAGGGTGAGAAAAAGGACAAATGACCGACCTGTAATACATGAGGTTCAGATGCTAAAGTTCTTACTTTAACATTGTGGTTTTATATAATTATTTTTCCTCTTAGGGATGAAATAACATTGTCTAACTTTTAGGTTCTATACTACAGAAAGGAAACCAGAGATGGGATGAGATGGGGTTCTTTTCAGAGGTACAAACACATACAAAAATAAATCCTTAAACTTTGCTACTCTTGGTTCTTCTTTCAAACACTCTAGTTTCCCTTGGGTTATTTTAGTTGACATCAACTAAATCTCCCGACTGTTCTGAGCTGGGCAAAGGGCAAGAGCCAGGAACACCCTGAGACAGGCCAGCACAGCAGCTGGAAGGTTAAAACCAGCTTTTCAAACAATCTGGAGAAAGACTACACAGGATGCAATTAACACTTGCATTGTGATTTACTGACTTTGTCAACATACGTATTGCATTACTATTTAATTTTTCTAAGTGTAGAGTGAGAAAAACACATACGCACAGAGGCTAAACAACACGTTACTTAACAATGAATGGGTCAACGATGAGACCAAGGAAGAAATCAAAAGTTACCATGAGACAAATGAGAAAGAACGAAAGAATTTTTACAAAAACAGCCTATCTTGGAAGTTTTTCAATTTCAGAGTAAATTTGAAAAAAAACAACCAGAAAATAAACTCAATCTAATTATAAACCTCAATCTAAAATGCTTGTTTGGAATTAAAGGTATTCAAGTATTAGAAATAACCAATCAAGTGGGTTGATTAAATCACAAATAAATGCATCTTGATCTCGATGTTGCCATTAAATTAAATGATTTATATGTATCTCATTATTTCTCAAAATCAGCACTGGTAAAGAAGATAGATTTTACATTACTGTTTAATACCGTAAGGGAAATAAGTCAAATGGCTAAGTCAGTCTGTAAACAACAGACTTGCTCCAGCATATTACATTTGCTTTCTTCTGTTGAATACTAAAAAGAAATGAACCTAAAAGCAAAAGACAGACTCACTGCCTGCCAATCAAACCACTATCTTGTACCCAGCAAAATGCTTTTCCAAGCACACCCTTTACTGAACAAAGATCACCATTACTCTGGTAACAAACTACGTTTGAAAAGAAAAAATAGTCCAGAAATGATACCATTTTAAACACCCTTTAAAGAAGCACCAACAAGATTCTCAAAGGTATTTAGTAGCATGAAATTATGGATTTCAAGTCAATTAGATGTGATATTTTTCAAACAGCCTATTTTCTTCATAAATTAAAGCAAGGAAATTGAACCAATTACAAGATGTTCTGTTTTAAACATGAACAGAGTGAACAAATAAAGAGAGCTGGCTCAAATCAGGCACAGACTAAACAGCAAAATATCTGGTCTCTCAAGCTCGACTGTTCATTCAATAGCACCATGTGTAAGTCTACTTCTAGTTCAATACACCATGGACAGGATTTGTGCAATTCTAATAGGATTCGTGACAGACTGCACGTTTGTACAAACTAAAGTAGTCATACTGAATTGTTGTTCAAAGCGTACTGAGTGCAAATAAATATAAAAACTGTACCTTTCAGCCATACCATTACAGGCACTAAAAGTTTCCCTAAAAGAAACTGATTACTAGCATCGAGTATGTGGAAAAGAGAACTCAGGCCCTTCTTTAGTTTATGATTTCCCCAAGTTCCCCCTCAGTTTTCTTTCCACTTCTATTGTTTAATAATCCTTGGTCCATCTTTCCAATCCCTAACTTTTGAACATTATCTTTGACAGACTCAGACAGAATTCATCTTCACTACACCTCCAAGGATGCTTGTAAAAGCACTCTAACACCAGGGTAAAGCTCTAACCAGCCACTTTTCTCTTTCCTTCCCTAACTCCATGTAACTATCAAGAGTGAAAAACAGCAGAGGAAAAGGCACTATGTACCTCCCCTAACACACTATTCTCCTTCCTGACTCAACCATCGTTGCTTGCCCAAGGCTGCAGCTCACTCAGCCCCCTAATCAAGATAAAATGCTACTATTCCTAATGAAAAGCCAATATAAGCATAGACTAACTAGGTCATTTAAGTGTAAAGCATTCACTGAAACAATGATAAACTATTTAAACTGGAACCACAGCTATCTAGAGGGTAACTGTTTATAGTTTCTGCTTCTACAAACCTATATACATGTCCAATATTACCCCAAATACTGCAAAGACAACAAAGATTAGTCTTCACAAAGCTTACTTCTGTTTTGGTCTTACTGTATAGTATAAAAGACCCTGACAAAACACTTAATGAGGATTTCTAACTAAAATCACTACAGAAAATCCTACCATTACCTCCATCACAAACTTTTTTGTAGACGTAATAAGTATCAAAACTCTGGAGAGACTTCTGTTTTATTATAAATTCTACTTCATAAAGTACTTATTATTCTAGGAGGGAAATAAAAAAAAGAGCTACACTATAGAAGAAATGTTTGAGGCTTCCTGAGTTCACAAAAGATATTTTTGCAAACTTGGCTGATCTTCTCCTTAATTTTTTCCAAAACAGGGAGGGTAAAGGGGAAGAAATCTCCCTTTGCAGAAAGCATTTGTTAACACCCTTACTATAGACTGGTTAGCTAGTGATCCAATGAAGGGTGACACCTTCTATCAATGGCAAGGAGGGCTAGTGGAGTCATCTGTTCAGGTGCAACTTGTTTAGAAAAATGACCCTCCAATATGAAAATGCTGGTCACATTTTCACACAGGACAAATAAATCTAATAGTTTCATAAACAAAATCTTAAATTGAAGTTCATAATCTTCCTACCATTCAAGAATATGGGATTTTTATGCAGTCAATAATGTTGCAATAATTATAAGCTATCGGAAGTATATTAGACCTACTGCAGTGATCACTTCATAAGGTAAATAAATGTCTAATCACTATGAGTTATACCTGAAACTAATATTGTATGTCAACTATAATTAAAAACTAAATTTAAAAACAAATACAGCTCTTTAAATACCAGCTCTGAGATAGTGTCAATTTATCTGAAAACATTACCTATAAAATGTGGTGATCAAATAATGCAAGAAACAGAACACAAGGCAATATTATTCTTTTCTTTTTAGATTGAGAAAAACAGGGAAGCAGGAACACTGGAGGAGGTGAAGGAGGGCATAAAGGGGACAGGGGGCGATGGAAGGTGGCCTTCCCCACCGGGGGATGCGCACAATACAGGGCACAGATGATGTGTTGTGGACTGTGCACCTGAAGCCTGCAAAATTTTGTTAACCAGTGTCGCCCCAATAAATTCAGTAAAAAAAGAATTCAGTAACAAAAAAAACACATTTTTAATGAGTATAGTTCATAAAATTAAAAAATATATACAATATAAAATTAAGCTAAAAAATGTAAATGGAACCAAATGTAAGAATACAATTTGTGTGTCACAGAATCAGAACAAGGAGATTAAAATATTAACAGTGGGACTGAAATTAGTCAATATATACCTAAGAATTAAAACCTTTAAAAATATTCAATAGTTCACTTCCCTTACAGAGAATTTGGTTCAATGCCTCCTACTCACACTTTTTCGGTCAGTACATTTATTGGTGTAGGCGAAAAGTCACTGAACCTCAAATCAGATAATGTAAAATTACATCTGCTGGTTCAGCCACTTATAAGCTAATAGACTTTAAAAAGGCTACCTCTGGCTTCTGTTGATGGAAGAAACGCCCAAACCTGTAGACAATTTCTGTAAGGGTCAAAGTGACAACATATGCCAGGAACAAGATCTCGAGTGCTCTGTAGAGTAACTGTTTTACGGCTTCTTTTATACATTTGAAATTAAGGAGGGGATGTAAGGAAGATTTCATGGAAATGGGAAAAAGCAAGGCATGGATTAGATTACAGGACAGTTAATAAGATTCTGTGCTCTCTTGAGGGTTAAAGGCCCCTTTGGGTGCTATTATTTCTGGTATTTCAAAGGTGTGTCAACAGACAGGGCTCGCTTAAAACCTTTCACTAAAGAAAGTACCGGTCTGGGGCATGGCTCCCAACTATGACCTGCCCAGTTAGGAATTTATGATCAGATCATCCAGTGAGATTACTTTCCATAGAGCCCCCTTTTTTTATCCATACTCGTCATCAGAAAAAAGCATGTGTAACCCCTAACACTCAGTTATCACGGAAAGTAAACATCATGGGCAAACAATGTTCTAAACATGGTCTAGACATGCGGATCATTTTTCACTGTCTACTGTCCAGTTCAGTACCTGGAAGATGCAGTGCATTCAATAAATAATTAAAATACATCCACAGCCACAATAATACTACCAGTTTTATTCCTACTAAAAATTTAATTCATAATATAAATACTATTTATGAAATATTTTAATAAATGTAGTCATATTGCAAAATTAAAAATATCTCAGAATGCTCAAAGCCCAGTATTCAACATAACTTGTCAAAACAGAAAATTTTATCTCACATAATATGCTTAAAAAAAACACCCATGTAATCTTCACAAAAACTGGTAAGTTCAGAGCAGTGATTTTTGAACTTTAACGTTCACATGAATCACCTGTGAGTCTTTTGTAAAATGCAGATTCTGATCCAGTTGGTATAGGATGGGGCCTGAGAGTCTGCATTTCTAATAAGATGATAACAACGCTGCCTAAATCTACTGAGGTCTATGCCAGGAATACAGAGTACTATATAAAAGAGATGTCCTAACTAATACATTTGTTACATCCCTAGATTAAAGGATAAAAGCGATGTGATAATCATTAATCAATGTTTGAAAGGATTTGAACTAGATAATTTATCATCCCTTACTAACAAAATGTATCAGCAAGTGAGGAACAGTATTCAAAACTCTTCATTTAGTAAAGGGTATGAGAGTATACCTAGCACAGATGTCCAGTCAAGATGGTGAAGTGAGTAAATGCTGTGTCTGCCTCCTCCCCCAACCACATCAAAACTACATCTAAACCACAGAACCACCATTATTGAGAACCACCTGAAACCTAGCTGAACAGAAGTCCTATAACCAAGGATATACAGAAGAATCCACGCCAAAGCTAATTGGAAAGGCAGACATGCAGAGCGAGCTGGTCCCAAACCCCCATGTGATAGACAAAAATCTGTAGGGAGATTTTGGCTGCAGACGTATCCCCTGAGTAGTGAGGGGTTTCAGGCCCTAACCAGGCTACCCAGCCCAGGGTTCCAGTGCCAGGGACAGAAGTCCCCGTAACTTCCGGCTGTAAAAACCAGATGGTATTTTGGTTGAGTCAGATGGGGGAGCTTCTGGAGTCCCTGGTGTTCCTCCTTTTAAATTATTTTATTTATTGATTTTAGAGAGAGAGAGAGAGAGAGAGAGAGAAACATCAATGTGTTGTTCCAATTTATTTATGGATATATTGGTTGATTCTTGCATGTGCTCTAACTGGGGATGGAACCTGGAACCTTAGCTTATCGGGATGATGTTCTCACCAGTCAAGCCTAGGTGTTCCTCTTAAAGGATCCGTACAGACCTGGACTCATTCACTCGGCTCCAGCACTGCAGCAGCAGCTCAAAAAATGCCAGGGACAAACAGGGAGGAACTGAAATGTCTGGCTTCAGGGCAAGGGTTAGAGAGGCACCTTCTCCCAGAAAAAAGTGCTGGCAGAAGCCCTTGTTCCTTTGTTGAGCCCCCCCCCCCGCACCCACCCCAGCCTGCATGCACACAGGCACCATATATGAATCTTCGTCAACCTAGATAACAGTCCTGCCCTGGTGATTCCCTGAGATCCCGTACAGCTCAACTTCTGGGCCCAGCCAAGCTGCTTCCAGTGGCTTCTCTACACAAACAGTCTGTCTTAGCTCATGCTATGCACTTTCCTAAAATCTCTCATAGGTTCCCAAACCCCAAACAAGTAGCATCTAACCTCAGAGTGCCCTGTACCACTTGCTAATGTGGCCCCAAGCTGAGTACAAATGGCTGCTGGCCTCAGTTCACAGCTTAGCCTCTCCCAGGCACATCCAAACCCAGCATAAGTGGCAACCATCTGGAAATCACTTTGCAGCTTATACCAAGTGGTCCCAGGCAGGGCACAGGCACAGGCACAGGCTGACCTTGGCCTGTAGCAGAACCCCTAGAACCAAAACACCAGGTGGCCAGCTTCAGACCACAGCAGAACACCACACGACCACCTCCACAAATGACACTCAGGGACAGACTGAACAGGTACCAGGACCTCACGAAATCGAACCTGCTCCATAAGGTCAGTCCCTGCACAACAGCTCTCCCACTGTAGTCAGGGCTTGTCTTCATAGCCAATCACCCCGAGGTTCAATCCCTCCCCCTGACATGCCAACAGCAATCAGGGCTCAACTACAACAGGAGGGCACACACAACCCACACAAGAACACATCTGGAGCACCTGGTTCAGGTGACCAGGGAGGCTGCACCATTGGGCCCCACAGGGCAACTACCACATTTTGATGGTTGCAAGATGGAAGAGAGGTTGGGGAATGGGTTAAAAAAGGGAAAGGGATTAAGAAGTATAAGTTAGTAGTTACAAAAATGACCAGGAGACTTAGCAGTTCTACCTAATATACAGAAACAAACACAGACAGAGAGCCAAAATAAGACAAAGAACCATGTGCAAAATCAAAGAATAAAACAAAACTCCAATAAAAGAAGTAAACAAAATGCAGACAAGCAATCTACCAGATGCAGAATTCAAAATATTGGTTATAAGGATGCTCAATGATCTCAGTGAGAACTTCAACAAAGAGACAGAACACACAAAAATAGAGAAAAACTTTTTTAAAATACCAGTCAGAAATAAAGAATACAATGACTGAAATGAAGACTACATTAGAGGGAATCAACAGGACATTAGATGAAGCAAAGAATCAAATCAGCAATTTGGATCATAAGGTGGCAGAAAACACCCATTCAGAACAGAAAAAAAAAAAAATCTGGAAAAAATTAGGATAGTCTAAGGGGTCTCTGGAACAACAACAGGTGTACCAACACTCACATCATAGGGGTACTAGACACAGAACAGAGAGAGCAAGAAAGTGCAAATCTGTTTTAAAAAAATGACGACTGAAAACTTCCCTAACCTGGTGAAGGAAATAGACACGACAAGCACAGGAAGCACAGAGAGGCCAAGACACATCATGCAAAAGGTTAGAAACAAATAGAATCTTAAAAGGAGCAAGAGAAAAGCAGTTAATTACCCCTTAGGTAATAAAACTGTCAGCTGATTTCTCAACAGATACTTTTCAGTACAGAAGGTATTAGCACAAAATATTCAAAGTGACGAAAAGCAAGGTCTAACAACTCCACCCAGCGAAGCTATCATTTAGAATTTAAGGAGAGATAAAGAGCTCCCCAGACAAGGAAAAGCTAAAGGTTACCGTCACCACTAAACCAGTCTTACAAGAAATCTTAAATATTTAAGATGGAAAAATATAAAATATGAATAATAAAATGGCAATAACTATATATCTATCAACAATTCCTTTAAAGGTAAACAGATTAAATATTCCTATCAAAAGACACAGCATAGCTGAATGGATAACAAAACTAGACCCTTCCACATGCTGCCTACAAAAGGCTCGCTTCAGATGGAAAGACACACAGGCTGAAAGTAAAGGGATGGAAAAGGGTATTCATTAAAACAGAAATTTAATAAAAGGAGCTGGGGTAGCAATACCTATAGCAGGCGAAATAGGCTTTAAGACAAAGAAAGACCCTGCAATTCTACTTCTGGGTATTTATCTGAAGAAATCCAAAACACTAATTTGAAAATACATATGCACCCATATGTTTATTGCATAATTATTTACAATAGCCAAGATATATGGAAGCAACCTAAGTGCCCATCGATAGATGAGTGGATAAAGAAGTGGTGCATATATACAGGATGTGGTAACAGTAGGTTTACAGTTACTGATGGAAAATACAATGATTAATAAATAATAATACAAGAATAAACTGTTTCACATACTCACAACTATAAACATACTTTTGCCCCACTCTGTACAATGGAATATTACTTAGCCGTAAAAAAGAACAAAATCTTGCAATCTGCATCAACATGGATGAACCAGGAGGGTATTATGCTGAGTAAGAGAGGTCAGAAAGGGAGAGGCAACTGCCCTGTGATTTCACTCGTGTGTGGAATCTAAAAAATAAAATCAACAACAACAAAAGGACAGGAGTTCATAGATAGAGAACATTTTGATGGTTGCAAGATGGAAGAGTGGTTGGGTAAAAAAGAGAAATATTTTTACCCATCAGGGAATGGGTAAAAAAGCAAAAAGGATTAAGAAGTATAAATTGGTAGTTACAAAACAGTCATGAGGATATAAATTATGCACAGGGAATATAGTCAATGATATTGTAATAACTATGTATGGTGTCAGATGGGTACTAGACTTACTGGGGTGATCACTTTCTAAGATATATAAATGTCTAATCACTATGTTGTACACTTGAAACTAAAATAATAATGTCAACTGAAATTGAAAAATATTTATTAAAAATGAAAAAAGTACACCTAGCATCAATCATCACATTTCATACTTAATAGTAAAAATATTAGATATGCTCCCATTCAGATCAGGAAAAAAGCAAGGATACCTATTATCACTGCTACCATTTAAATTGAAATATATACATATACATATACATATACATATACATATACATACACATACACACACACAAGGAAAAAAATGTAAATGTTTTTACTGGAAATTGTGCAACTGTCTACAATAGAAAGGCCAGCTAATTAAGTTTTTAAAAACTGGATGAAAGAAGGTGAAGGGATTAGCCAAAGGACATGTATGTGTATCTCACAGATTTATACAACAGTATGGTGACAGCTAAAGGGAAGAGAGGAGTAGGGAAAGGGTGGAGGCGGGAGCGGTGTGAGGCATGGGGAGCGGTTAATAGGGATATCTGTAATAGTGTCAACGATAAATAAAGGGGAAAAAAGAAGAAATTTTTAAAAATGTTTTTGCCATTAAAAAAAAATCCTATTAGAATTAATAAGACCAGTAAGGATTCAAATATAAAATCAACATACAAATAACTAAAAGTATCATTTAAAAATTATAATAGAAAATAACTTTAAATTCCTAAAAAGGATCACGATATGGGCAAAATCTGTCTTTTAAAAATTACTGAGGACATTAAATTAATCTGAATAAATGGAGTATTTTGTATTTCTATTATGGAATAATCTATACTGTGGAGTATTCTGTGTTTCTATTTTGGGATAAGCTATACTGTGAATGTCAAATACCACCAAATTAAAAACTCCAGCTTTTCAAAATTGACACAATCTATAATTTTTTTTCAAAGAAGAAAAAAGTATCAGAGATGCTCAGAGATCCTTCCCTTCATAGGACAAAGTGAGATTGCCCCTGCCACAGGGCCTTTGCACTTCCCATTTGTTCTGCCTCAAATGTTCTACACCTCATTCTTTTGAGACAGTTGTCCCGGTTTCACTCCTTGGACCTCAGCTCAAAAACTGCCTACTCGGACTTATTTATCTAACACAGATATGCACACACATGCCCATATGCAACCTAGGTGTAGGGCTATCTCCTTATACATCTCAAACTATGAGCATCTCATCTTGGTCCACCTGCTTAGTGTCTGGCAGTCTTACCAGAACATAAGCTCCATCTGTGCAGGAATTATGTCTCTCCTGTCATCTCTGGGGCCTAGCACAATGCCTGGCACACAAGCTCCCTATTCTCAAAAAAATTTTTGCGCATGTTCCACAAAACATAGTGTCTAGTTTTTCACTATTATCAACCACCTAAAAGTCTAAGTTGTTAGTTACACAGTTACACATGCATATAATGGAACAATATGCAACCATTAAAATGAAATTGCTGAAGAAAGATTAAGGACAGCTGTTAAAGTACATAAAACAGAAGGCAGAGCACAATCCCTTTTTGCTATCCAATTTATATGTACAAAAAAACATAAGTGTACACACAATTCTTACAATGGCTACTTCTGATTAATAACATGTTAAGTGACTTTTGTGTTTATTTTAATGTTTTTATTTTATTTTTACGTTTTATAAAGTAACCATGAATTATGTTTAATAAGGAAACCCAATATAGGTGTGTGTTTATTCTATACAGCGTGTGTTTTAAAAATACAGGCCTCTTCACTCTCCCGACTTCCTTATTACCTTTTCCCAATATATATAAACTCAGAAAAAAATTTAAAGTTGTATCAGTAAACTCAACAAGTCAAACAGCTTAGTGCTGTATGAAAAATCCACTCAATCTTTTCCTTGTCATTTAAAAAAATGCAAATATTAAATAAAATAAAGTAAATATTGCCAGTATTTGTTCTGTAAACAGTAATCACAATTCGGAAAGACTCATTTCTCCCTTTTCTCTCCTTTCATTTCTTCCCCTCCAAGGCAGGACCAGGAACAACAAAACCTCCCTAAATTCTCGCCCTGGTAACAGTCAGAGGACCAGCGGGGAAGCAAATGTGTCGTTACTGTGGACTCACATTTCAAGGTCTGAAAAAATCCTCATTGTTCTATTCTGTGACACAGAGCTTGTCATGTCCCATGGTATTTTATATCAGAATCACGTATGAAAAGGTGACACAAACCATAAATTACAGTAACCTTTTACCACTAGATGGTGATCTTGTGGCTCTAGCAGCTCAGGTTTCTGACATCAGCGCTCTCTCCCACGGAAAAATAGTTTGAGAAATAAGATACTCATTTCATTTTAAAAGCGTCAGGTTTTACCTTTGTTACTGAGTATCATGCAGTTCAAACACATCTACTGAGACATTTTTTTAAATCACCAAAATGACACACTTAAGTCCTGGTTTTTCATTTCATAATATACATTTACACTTACATTTAACTGAGGTGAGGAGATGTATCAGTATCACATAACAAAATGAGAATTCCTATGATTAGGACTCCTAAGTTTGAATTCCACCAGTACTGTCTTTTTAACCGGTCTTGAATGGAAAAAGTCCCTACCAGGCTTACGGCGAAGCTTCTGTTTGAAGTAACGGACGGCTACACTTTGACCAAATGATAGGAAAACACAGTCCACTGTGGTCCATCGTTCCCAGCCACCACAAGGCTCTTGCCTCTGTGGTCCCTGAGTAAGGAAGGGACTAGTCCTGAGCTCTAGTTTGTTTGGAACAGTCTATGCCACAACTTTAATCCTGACCCTGCCACTTCCCTTCCCCACACACCACTGCCAGGGCGTTGGCATAACCAGTATTTCTCTTGCACAGAAAGCTGGTGACTTCTTGTAAAAGCTTCTCATAAGGTGAAGCAACGCATAAATCAAGATTTGGAATGTAAGGATACACAATCGTTGAAGGCTATCGTGTTGCAGTTTTACGACCATGGGTCTATATTGTGAGTTAGTTCTAATTTTTCTTTCAGGAAAATATTTTTAATATAAGAAAGCGTCTGCTCTCTGAAATCCTGAGCAAATGTATGCCTGAAATTTTTAGAATTGCTGATAGTTTTGTTTAAAGACAAGAGATCATTTAACTTACCATTTTTACAGGATAGTTATTCAATGACATTTTAAGGAAATGCCAATGATTATGGTGTAACTAGGGTATGTGGTATTAAGGTAATGGAGCAGAAAATACTTAAACTTTTCTTAAACCTCTGAATTATCATTATGAATTGCCATTATTACTCTAGATTAGAATACAGAGATGCCCTTAGGACACAATGTACCATCGAAAGTCTGTTTCTCTATATTTAATGGCTCTAGATTCACACACTCTTCAAATTCTTACACACTTCATAAGATTTTCTTTTTTAGGTTCTGCCTTGAAGTCAACTATCATTTTTCACTCTAATCACCATGCTGCCTATAGAAGCTCCTATCTTCACCTATTTGATATTTCTAATACCATACACTTAAAAACTTGGCAAGTTTGTTAGGAATGGTAGGTGAAACAATGAGTAAGCTCCAAGAATTGGTGGTAAAAAAAAAAAATTCTTATCAATCACAAGCTTCTATACTTCAGTGGGAGGATTCTGTTTTATCTATTTAGGGATATATTATCCCTTTAATATTTGTGTATGTGTCTTATCCTCCTTTGTCAATTACACATTTCTGGAGGATAAAAGCCAAATGATTCCTACTTGAATTCCTGTAACTAACCCCTCACAGAGTGCCTTGATAAACACTAAAAGAATTCTCATAAACTTATTACTTCCTTTATATTTTGGATAGCTTATGTCTAGATGAGCATGTTCTACTAATATTAACAGTGGCACTGAACAAAACTTTCCAGCTTACAAGCTGCACTGTAATCTGTCCAAATCAAATCTCTTTTACCTTGACATGCCATATAACCATCTTTCCATTATGATTCAATCAATTAGACTGATAATCAGGATAGGTATCAGAAGCCACAACTGAGGGTCTCAAATCTGTGAGGAACTGGTGAAGGCCAACACTGACAGTGATAACATTATACACGCAGCTGTCACCAGGAAATACGTGCCCTATAACTCACAAAAGAAACCCTTCCCCGCCCCTAGCCTCCAAAAAGGAACAGGAAAAGAAAATGCATACAGATGCTAACTTGCTACACAGCCCTCACAATGTCTAAACTTGAATAGGGTAATAAAAGGAAACACTGACCTGCAATACAAACAGTGTAAACGGGGAAGAAGAGCACTCCACCCCAGCCACATACTCCAAGCCACAGACCCTCACAGTGAGCTCATGGCCCCACCTTGGCCCAGTAAACACTTCACCCATGGCCTCCTGACAAGTACAGTGCACACCCTTGTCCTTACTCCCCTTGACGAGTGAGTATGCTCCCACTGCCCAAATCCCTTTGTGCATCCGTCCACTGACTGTGAACCCCAGAGAGGTGCTCCCTGTCTGCCTGCCTCAAGCTGCCTGCAACCTGGAAGGGTTTCCTGCTTGCCTGGCAACTAGACCAGCCCTGGCCTGGACAGCTCAGCAAACTTCTAACAGCCAATGGGCTGCCACCATACCTGTTACTATGAGGTCTGAATTCCAGTGTTGGAGAGGTGATTCCTTTTCCAACTTCATTCCTTCCTTGGTTTACTAGTTTGTTAGGGCTGCCACAAAAATACCATAGCCTAGGTGGCTTAAACAACAGAATTCATTCTCTCACAGTTCCAGAGGCTGGAAATCCAAGATCAAGGTGTCAGCAGCTTCAGTTTCTCCTGAGGCCTTTGTCTTTGCCTTGTAAATGGCCACCTTCTTGCTGGGTCCTCACATGATCTTTCCTGTGTGACGGCAACCCTAGTATGTCTCTCCCTGTCTGTCTTCATCTTCTCTTCTTACGAGGGCATCAGCAGGTTGGATTAGGGCCCACCTAAACAGCCTCATTTTAACTTAATGACCCGTTTAAAAACCTCCTCTCCAAATTCAGTCAAATTCTGAGGTACTAGGGGGTTAGGATTTCAACATATGAATTTGAGGGTGATACAATTTAGCCTGTAACACATAGATACTCTCACTCATCCAATTAAGACACTGTTTAAAGTTCCTTTTGTCCCTTCCCAGTTAATGCCCTGTTATAATTTTTTTACTAAATTTTTCCTATTCAAATTACTTTGTAGTTTCTACTTCCTGATTGAACCCTTTCTAGTGCAGTCAAGTTGGTTGAACAGGGGTCCCCACATTCTATGTTCATATTTTTATAACTTCAGCATTCCTGTGGTTTTGGACCTGTCTGATTTACAATTAAGAATGCAAAATGTAGTTTTGCAGAATTATAGTTCTGTTGAACTCTCTGCCACTTATTACTCTTATCACCATGACATCTTTACTGATCAAGTGCATGAGGTCCTGTAGTGTAAAATTAAGAAGCTGGATAACAGCAGCTTTACCCACTGCAAAACTGACAACACAAAACCACTTCCTCAATAACACAGAAGACCCGTGAAGATGCTTACAAGTGTTGCTTTGAGGCAAATGATGAATTAGATGCGAAACTATCTGATTCTCAGACCTAAATTGATGTTCTCATTGTGAATGCAAAGCAAACCGAATTCAGATAGTTCCGAAGACAGGCATACTACCCACGTGACATCTTCTGAAGCCCCAGCATTGGAAATAATAATTCTCTACTTCAGTAAAACTAAAACATTGGGCAAATTTATGGAAAGCACTATTTCAAGACCTTACTCTTGGCATTAGGGATACTCACTATTACTAGATTAGTTATTTCTATGTAAGAGGTAAGATATATATTATACACACACACACACACACACACACACACATATATATATATTTGATGTATGTATACATATGTATGGAAGTTCATGCTGATAATTCCGATAAAACAACCTCTAGTACTAAACTTACCTTCTTCTTAGTGGGAAAGGACAATGAAGGGCTTCTGGAGTACTTGACAAGGCTCTGCCATCTTGTCACTAAAATGAGGTTATTTGCCTTTAATTACTGATTAAGCTCTTTATTTTTTTCATGTGCTTTTCTGCATGTATATTGTTTGATATTATAAATGTTTTTAAATAAATAAATTGCACAGTTAAAAAGAGGGCAAGGGTCTACGATAAAAAGAAAATGTTCCCTTATACCCTAGTATGAAACAGGTTTGTAATATATTTTAAAATATCCACAAATATGATCTATCAAGCAATGGAGAAACCTTTAATACATATTACTAAGTAGCTTTTTATATATGGAGATTAAAATATCCTTGAAAAAACTGATCACACTACAGTGTGCTCAGAAGTGCCACTGATTAGGAAGATAATTTGCTAAACGGAGGAGACTCCTCTTTTATTTAATTACTCAACATTTAAATCATTTACTGTTGCTTTTTCCTCTTCTACTTTTAAGATTCCCATATTCTTCATCCTCAGTTAACTGGGGATTTCACTCACTTCTTTCGCTCCTGTGTATTTCCTTTGTGGAACTTTGTAAATTGAAGTCCCAAAGGATTAAATATTCTACTTGCACCAATCTTACTCAGTGATTTCTGAAGCAAATAAACTCCCCATCTGTAAAATGGAAGTGATATACCCATGGAAGTCATTTATGTTGATAAAAATTGTACTAAAGGACTTCAGAACACATTGATACAAAACACTTCAAAAACCAGAAGTAGCTTTTAGTTCTTCCAGTTATCTACAGGTATTGTAAAACTTTGAAGTAAGAAATGCCAAAAGCTAAAAAGTCTGTTACACCAATATAGAAAACAAAAAAAAGAAGACTAGTGTAAAAAAATGTTTTAGCATGTGTATGACAAGTATTAAGAACACTCATTGTGTGAGGAAGGGATAGGGAGGAAGAGAGTTGTCTTTACTTTTGTTGAAATCAATTGTCCTCACTATCTTTAGAGTTTCTCCTCAGTATCACCACTTAGTATTTATTCATTCAACAGACATTTCAGTCCTACTGTCCTCCAAATGCTACAGTACATTAGGTGCTAAAAAGAAAACCTAGCTCTTTTACTATGATTAGAGTCATTTTTAAGGTAACTATAGTGCCCTACTATGAACTTATTCTACACAGTTAAAGGTATTGTGTAGAATACTGAAAACCTAATGGACATTTCCAGTTGTCTCTCAAAGTACTGGATGGCAATCATTCCTTGGACCTCATGAAGATAGGAATCAAATTCTTTCGGTGTTATATCTAACACAGAACAGAGCAGGAAAAGCTACGATATAAAAACCGAGGTCCTCTATCAGTTCCCATTCTTCTTCCTCCACTCGGATTTTAAAGCAGCAGAGGCAGTAAGCTTTTTAGAAGTCAATGTTATTATCTTAGAGAAAAGTGCAGGCTAATTATGTCTTTATCTGCACCAACTCCCTTTTGACTTCCCCTGAAAGATGTAAATCAATACCTACATTTATATGTTTTTCTTCTCTTCCCACTCACAATTAAAAAACATACTTAAAGCAAAGTCATGAAAAATAACACTTTCTTTTTCTATACAAGTCCTATTTTTAGATTTAATTATATGAACAGCTTGTAATAATTATATTGCTCAATTATGCTAATTTGTAATAATTACATTTATGTCTTTTGCTAAAATGTTATTGTGAAATTATATAATTCATCATTTCAAACTGCTTATTAACCATAACTAGAGTGTTTACAGTTCTCTAGTCGAAAAATACCCAAAACCATCATCACTTGTAAATTACATTGCTTATTTACATTAAGAGCCTTTCAGGTACAGAAATTCTTTAAAATCCTTTTGAACTTTAACATCAAAATGTTTCACTTTAGTAAGTTCCTGGCAATACATGGAGGCTACAAGGGGAATTCCGACACTATCACTGCATTAAAACTGTACAATTCTGAAAAACAGCCTTGTCTCGATTACTTTTTAGGGTTTTACTTGATAACTCCATTTTAGTACAGCACAGAAAAAGAGAGGGGCACTGGGAAATGCTTAAGGAATAGATAGAATTTTTTGGTAAGATACAAATGCCCTAGCTTCCTATTTTGCAGAGCTTCCCCTTAAATTAACACAGAAAAATGAATATTTCCCATAACATTGTGAACCAGGGAGAAGTAAGGTCTGACTGAAAGTTTTAAAGGTAATATTTACTCTATGCTAGCTTTTATTTTATAGTATTTTTAGATCAGTTTTAAGTTCACAATAAAATTATGGGGAAGATACAGAGACTTCCTAAATATCCCATCTCTCCATAATTCAATATCCCTCATTAACTTCCCCGACCAGAGTGGTACATTTATTACAACTGATAAACCCACATTGACAATCATAATCACCCAAAGTCTAGAGTTTATAGTTCACTCTTGGTGTTCATTTTATCGGTTTAGACAAATATATAATGACTTGCATCCATCACCATGTATCATACAGACTATTTTCACTGTCCTAAAAACCCTCCATGCTGTGCCTACTCAACCTTGCCCCACCCTACCAACCACTTATCTTTTACTTTCTCTACAATTTTTCCTTTTTCAGAATGTCATACAACAAAATCATACAGAAGCCTTTTCAGATTGGCTTCTTTCAGATTGGCATTTAAGGCTTTTCCAAGTCTTTTCATGGCTTGATAGTTCATTTCTTTTTAGTGCTGCATTATATTCCCTTGTCTGGATGTACCATACTTACTCATCCATTCACTACTGAAAGAAATACTGGTTGCATTTGGAGATTATAAATAAAGCTGCAATAAACACTCCATGTGCAAGTTTCTATGTGAACATAAGTTTTCAACTACTTTTCAGTAAGTGATTGCTGAGTTATATGGTAAGACTTTAATTTTGTAAGAAAACACCAAACTGTCTTCCAAGGTGGGTGCACCATTTCATATTCATATCAGCAATGAATGTGAGTTCCTGCTGCTCCACATCCTACCAATACTGGTGTTGTCAGTGTCCCAAGTTTCGGCCAGACTAACAGTTGTGTACTGGGATATATCTGTTGTTTTAATTTGCTTTTCCCCAGATTTTTTGTCTCTTTTATGATTTTTTAATCCTCATCTGAGGATATATTTACTGATTTTAGGGAGCAAGGGAGGGCGGGAGGAAGGGAAAGAGAGAAATAGTCAATGCGAGAGAGAAACATTGATCAGTCACCTCCCAACCACACTGCAACCAGGGATCAAACCCACAATATGAGTATATGCCCTGACCAAGGATGGAACCTGCAACCTTTTGGTGCACAGGACAATGCTCCAACCTACAAAGTCACCCAGCCAGGACCTATTTCTTTTTAAAATTACTTCATTAGCCCTGGCTGGTGTGGCTCAGTAGATTGAGCACCAGCCTGCAAACCAAAGGGTCACCGGTTTGATTCCCAGTCTAGGGCACATGCCTGGGTTGCGGGCCAGGTCCCCAGTAGGGGGTGCACAAGAAGCAACCACACACTGATGTCCCTCTCTTTCTCCCTCCCTTCCCCTCTGTCTAAAAATAAATAAAATCTTTTAAAAAATAAATAAAATTACTTCATTAATATGTGTACAGAGATGTGGGAGCAAAGCTAGTCATATTATTCCCACTTTAAAGCTGGGTAAAATGAGACTAAGGAAAAGTTAAGTAAATCGACCCAAAACACACAACAGCTACCACATGGAATCTGACTTCAAAGTCTAACTACACCTAGCTGTTTTGCCTTCCAACTGGTATCTTGTTAACTATTTTGAAAAATAAGACAAACATCAAGCAAACAATATCTAGGGTGATAATAACAATACTGGCAAAATCCTAAAGAGAAATAAATAGGTAATAAGGAGACTTATACTGAGTAGATAACATAAGCAAAATAATGACATGAAATCTTCTCAACTTAGTGAAGCAAAATAATGACATGAATCTTCTCAACTTAGTGAAGCCAGAAGCAAATGTAGACTTCTGAAATATCAAATGAAACACTCTAAAATAAATATCTTAATTGCACAACTATAACCATAACTGTGTCAGTAAAAATCATAAAATGTATAATATGGGCATCAGCAAACATTTTGTAGGCCCAGCAAGTTAAAAATGGTATCCTCATGTTTAAATAGTTAAATAAAAAATCAAAAGTATATTATTCATGACACATCAAAATTATATGAAGTTACAGTTTTATTCTCCATAAATAAGTATTATTGGAACACACAGCCCTGCCTATTTATTTGCATACTATGACTGCTTTTATACTACGAAAGGGTTGAGTTGTTGATACAGAGACACTATGGCCCATAAAGCCTAAAATATTTATGTACTCTGTATGTATACATACTAATACATACACTACATTGAATCTATTATCATTTTTGTTATATGGTTTTGAAAAGCCAGCATTTCACTATTATTTTCACTACAAAATAAGTTACTGTGAATCAAGACACTATGATGTCAACCACCATATAGAGTTGTTTTATTAAATTTATTGTATTTTGATGAAATAGAAACCTCCTTTCAGAAACTGTTCATTCAGGGTCTGTGAACTATAACAGGCTGAGTGCGAATTAGTACTACATCAGTCCCACATAGCTTTTGCACAAAGCTTAGAACTCAAATTGGGAAGTATGAAGAAAGAAAAATGAGGCAGGAAGTTGTGTTTTCATCCTCAACCAACCCAAGGACATGCTTACTGATTTTAGAGAGATGGGAAGGGAGGAAGAGAGAGAGGGAGAGAACACATGGATGGGAAAGACAAACATCGATCAGCTGCCTCTCTCACACATCCCAACTGGGGACAGAACCTGCAACCTAGGTATGTGCCCTGACTGGAAATCAAACCCAGAACCCTTTGATGCATGGGATGATACTCCAACCAACTGAGCCACCCTAGCCAGGGTAAGTCTTATAAGTAAAAGCCAAGACACAGTTAAGATGTAAAGAAGGCTAAAAGGAGACTTCTGCATACTTTGCAACACAGCTATCGGGTTTGACAAAAAGTCTGTTCAGTTTTTTCTGTAAAATAAAAGATACATTTTTCATTTTCACCAATAACTTTATTGATTTGGATATTTTGAGTATGTCGGCTATCTCCTGCATGATATAATATTGATTGCTGTCAACTTCAACTGGTCTACCCGACTGTGGAGCATCACCCAGTGAGAAATCTCCAGCACGAAACTTCGCAAACAACTTTTGACACATTCAATCAGTCACAGCACCTTCTCCATACATGGCACAAAGCCTTTTTTGTGTTTCAGTTGTGTTTTTACCTTTCTTGAAGTAATAAAGCATAATATACTGAAAATGTTTTGTATTTTCTTCTGTCTTCGATATTAAAATACAAAATTTCACCAATTTTGGCGTTTTTTTTTAATGCACATTGATATGACAGCTGTCACAATACAATCTAACAAAACTGTTTCAAATGAAGTTAAGACAACTAAGTGCTACTAAAGCCATCTTATGGGGGGAAAAAAACCCAAACAAGCATTTGGTCAGCTCAATACAACAATGAGGTTTGAGTATGTTCCTCCTGCACCTCATTAAATTATCGCTCTGTACATAACGTGCGGTTTCCTTTCTTTGGTCAAAATTGTAAATAGTCAGCCTGTGAAGCTCGCCTACTAGAGATGCAGCACTCCTAAATTAACCCAAAATGCTAGCTAATTTGCTTCTGAAAAGAACAGTGCTCAAGGTCCCAAGTAATGCTCAAGAGCTAATGAGGTTGTTCAAATGATTATGCTTTGACCTCACATCTGGAAAAATTTTTAATAGCTAATTTCACAAAGCTGTACTCCAGAAAAGTTCATCCACAATTTGTAACAGGATGGTGAAACATTAACCCTCATTTAAAAATCAATGAAAATATGTAATTCTAAAAGTTATTCCTTGTCTTGAACACAAGCAAGAAGTGCTCTAGGATGGTGGAAACATAAAGAAGTACAACAGAAATAGGCCTGAAGAAAGAAACAGCCATGGCTAACTATGAAAAATACTAAAAAATTAAAGTATATTCCAGGGAATCATTAGACCTTGACTTAGGCTAACACAGAATAAACTGTATGAGCTCCCACGTGATTATAAAACTACATTAATTACTATCTCTAAACTAGCAGACATTGATAGAAAAAAATGAAAAGTCAAATTTCCTTTTAACTTTCAGAACACGGTTGCAATTGAATTCATGCTTAAGAATTATATAGTGTTTAACAAAATCTTAACCATGAGTTATTGTTAGCAGAAAAAAAGATAAAGTTTTACCTTCTCAAGGGTTTTGTTTTTTTTTTAATATAAGTGGTTTACTAGGTAAAAAGGAATAAAAGAGGTATCCTTAATTCCTTTTTTCTCTCTGGTAACTGAACTGTAATAGTCAAATGGATAGCAATATACAAGAATTCCCTTGTAGTCCTTGATCTTTTGCAGAAGTGCAGAAGTGCCTGACTTAAGTGACTTGCAATTATCATTTTCTAGACAGAAGTGCCAGCTGTTGTGCTTTCCAATGTATTAGCAGTTGCTACATTTTCCTTCTTGTCTTCAGGTTTCATGGTAGGAAACAGAAGTACTTCCTTCGTGTCACTAGAATCTGTGAGAAACATGGTGACTCGGTTAATGCCCATGCCCCAGCCAGCTGTGGGGGGCAGCCCGTATTCCAGGGCAGTGCAGAAGTGTTCGTCTGTGAACATGGTCTCATCATCACCAGCGTCCTTGGCCTTGGCCTGTTCTTCAAAAAGCTGCTGCTGCCTCATGCGGTCATTCAGTTCAGTATAAGCATTGCATATTTCCTTCTTCATGACAAAAAACTCAAAGCGCTCAGTCAGAACCTCTTTAGAGCAGTGCCATTTTGCCAAAGGACTCATTATCTGCAGATGATCATGGATGAATGTAGGATTGATGCATGTCACTTCCAGGGACTCCCCAACAAGCTTATCAAGGAGCCTGGCTGTGGGCCCAGGTGGAGGGCATTCAAGAGCTTTTGCCACACAGATATCATCAAGAATTTTGTGAGTTTCTTCAGTTTCAAAGAGTTGGTTTCTGGCAGCTTCATCCTCAGGGCTTTCTCAAGCTCTTCTACCATGATTATTTTCTGGAAGGGTGAGGTGAAGTTAATCTCGCAGGCTTTGCCCTCTGGGCCATCTGGATGGTAGGTGATCTTGTAACCGCCTGTAATGTGTTTTAGCATCCCTGAAATCATCACCTCTGTGATTTCCATGAGAACGTGATAGTCTGCGTAAGCCACGTAGAAGTCACAGGCGGTGAACTCAGGACTGTGAGTCATATCAATTCCTTCATTCCAGAACTGGCATCCAATTTCATAAACCCAGTCAATGCCACCAACCACCAGCATCTTATGGTAGAGTTTTGGAGCAATTCTCACATATAAAGTCATGTCCAGCTCATTGCAGGAGGTGATAAAAGGCTTGGCCACAGCTCCCCATGGGATGATGTTTATCATGGGACTTTCAATCTCCAGGAATCCCAACTCATCCAAGAAACTTCATATATGTGTGATGATCTCTTTGAGCGGATGATAAATTTCTGCCTCACAAAGTCATTCAGGATCAAGTCCAAGTATCTCTGACGATATCGTGTTTGCTTGTCTTTGAGGCCAAGGTGACGATGAGGTAACATATGCAAGCAAGGAGAGAGCAGAGTGATCTCATAGGGAATGATGCTCAGCTCACCCTTCTTGGTTTTCCCAGGATTCCCCTGAACTTCAATTATGTCTCTCTGACACAGTTTGTTATTGATATGAATAAATTCTTCTTCTGATTTATTATTCCTGGCATTGGCCATGACTTGCAACTTGACCTCCTCTCCCCATAGGTCATAGAAGATGAGCTTTCCCTCAGATGCTCTTCTGGCATGGATCCTACCTGTCACCCTTAAGGTAATGTCGCTCAGGTGGTCCCCAGGCTGCAGGTGACTGTATTCATGGATGAAGTGAGTCAGCGAGATGTCTACATGGAACTTGTGTGGGCACGGATTTTCCCCACTGATCCGTAGCTGGCGCACTGCGAGGCTGAGGATCCTGTCGTATTTGGTCCAGGCCCTCCTCCTCGGCACCCACATCACTGTCAGTGGTGTGGTTGGTGGCAGCAGCACTGGCCTGATTTAGCTGTTTCTTGCTGAGCTCCTTCTGCTTGTCCTCCTTCTCTGCTAATTTCTTTTCGGCTTTGAGGAGTCTCTTTAGCTCATTTTTGCTCAGTTTTTCCTCGCCACTGTCCATAATCATTTCAAGCCCCTGCACAGTAGCCATGTCTCCAGAGGTCCAAACTTAAAGGCTCAAAGGTTAAATTTTATTTAAATCTTAAGTTATTTTAAATCAAGGACTGTGCAGCAAAACATTCAATCCTCATCAAGTAAAACAACATCCAATCGTCATATCTCACAGTAACTTCTTAATTGCACAATGTTATTCTATTAAAAAAAAGAAATACCTTGCCTCAGTTTCCCATTTTGTAAAATATGTAAGCTAGAACCTAACTCCTAAGTTTGAGGTACTAAATGACAATGTATACAGTGTTTAATAAAATCTTATCACATAAATAATTAGTCATTTTTATGATACATCCTTAAAGTCTCAATACTGAGAATGAAAAGGCAGTGAAAGAGGTAATACGAAATTTAATTAGGTACGTACTTCATCTCCACCCCCACCCCCCAGATAGCTTAGCTGTAAGAGTATCCACTAGACAGTGCTTCTGACTTTAATATGCACACAAATCTCCTGGAGATTTTCCTAAATGCAGACTCTAACTCCATGGCTGTGGCGGGGCTAGAGACTCTGAATTTCTAACCGGCTTTGATGACGCAAGCCCACAGTCTTTGCGTAGCAGAGCTCTGTTATTAACCACGGATGGAGATCAGCAGCTATTAGAAGGGCTATTTTGGTTGCAAGGAACAGAGACTCCACTGAATGTTCACTTAGGAAATTTAATAAAATATAACCTGGAACAGACCTAACTCTGGAGCTGGGTCTCTGAGAAATAGAGTCTCTCTCTGCCACTTTGCACCTGCTTCCACCCTCCTCTTTCCCTTCCACTTAGGTCCCTCACCATCTATTCCAGGAGGTGAATATCAGACTAATGGAGGAGGTGGGGTAGTTCTGTGTTTTTAAAATAAGCTCTCTGGGAGTTCTGCTGTACCTCCCTCAGTAAGTAGACAGTTCTGTTCCACACCTGACCTTCCCAAGCCCTATACTTGCAAAGGCAAAAGGCACTGGCCTGCATTTGCCCAATCTTAACTTAAGTATCCTCTTGCCCCTTGATCTTCAACTAAATAAATTATCTTAAGTTTTTTGGTCTCTTTGACACCCACCATTTAACATAAAAGGAACAAATAATAATAAAGGTGACTGAAAAAATAAGCTAGATTTTCCATGTAATGTATCATTTAATTCCCACAGCAATCAACCAAGGTACATATTTTTACCATCCCCATATTATTGACGAGAAGGCTAAAACTCAAGGAGGTTAAGAAATTTATGCAAGGTCATTTAGCTAACAGGAGCTAAGGCTTGTCTAGTTATAATGTCCATGCTCTTAATGACTACACCCTCAAACAACTCTTACAGGCAATGGTGAATCTGAACTCAGGCAGCATCACAGCACTTTTTTAGTTTCAAAGCTTCCCCAGGAAAAAAAATTATTGAACTTCTGAAATTTTGCCACTCTGATAGGGAAGAAGAAAGCTCATGTTTGTTTTAATTACAGACTGCATATACTGTCATATGTTTAAGGCACATTTGTCTTTATTTTATCTTCTGCCCTTTTTTTCTATTGGGTTATTACTCTTTCTTTTTTATTTTTAGCCATTCTTTACAAATCACAATTGTTAGTCTTTATTCTGTGCCTGTGACATGTAACAAAAATTCCCAGTTTATCTGAGTATTTTGACTTTGCTCATGATGTGTCTGGCCATGCAAACCTTTCAATTTTCTTCTTTTAATTGCTTCTGGGTTTTGAATTTCATAAAGGAACATTTTCTCCACTTCTAAGTGCTTGTACTATTTCATTTTCTTTATTTAGAATTTATTCTGAATTTGGAATTTATTCTTGTGTATTATGTGAGGAACAAATCTAATTTTATTTTCCATATGGCTATCCAGTTGTTCCAACACTATTTATTAAAAAGTCCTTTTTTTCCTCACTCATTTGATATGCCACCTTTTTCATATACTAAATTTTTGACCAATGAAACAAAATAATGTAGACATAATCCAAAAAACAAAAACTGAAAGCAATCCAGGTACTCTTCAGTGGTTGATTTAAAAGTTCAAAGTGGAGAAGTAAATAGCTAGAACAGCCAAAGAAAGAAAAAAACAGTAACTGGGTAAAGGGGAAGGTTGTATAGCCCTAACACAGATATTAAATGTCTTATAAAGACTCTAGAATTAAAAATTCTGGCAAAATTACAAGTATGTTTACACTTGATGCAGAAATCCCATCTCTAGTTTATTCCAAAATACACTGGCAAGAATGCAAAATAACCCAAGCACAAAGATATTGTCATTTGTAAGAACAAATGAACTGTGATTCCTCCATGCAATGCAACGAGGACGGCCTCTGAGATCTCTACAGGGACCCGTCTATACAGCGGTCTCAAGGAAAACCACTCAGTGAAAAAGCACGGCACAGTTAAGGTTTCAATATGATTCCTTCTTCCTAAGGATGAATGGAAGGGGGAGAAATTAAAATGGATAGAAAATATATTTCCAAAAGAAATGAGAGAAGAATAAATAAAAACTAATATGGTTACCTACAGGTGGACAGAGGGAGTGGACAATGTTAGAAACAAGATTTCTGTGACTGTAACTTACTATATATAGTTTTAGCTTCGGAAACAGAGTTCTTTTTCTTTAGTTTTATGTTTTAATTCATCAACTTATTAATTAAAATTTTTACTGAGATAAGTGCAGAATCACACAGGTTTAAGGAATAACAGGGAGATCCCATGTTCACTTTGCCAGTTTGCTCCAACGGTAGCATTTTGCAGTTACAGTCTAATATCACAGTGAGTATGCTGAATCAGCACAACCCATCTAACTTAAATGTCCTTAGCTTTATTTGTGTTACTGTGTGTGTACATTAGGTTGTATACAGTTTTATCACCTGTGCAGTGAAGGTTCCTCTATCCAACAAGACAGACACAACCCCCCCAAAATTCTTCACATTGCCCTTTTATAACATCACTCATGTCCTTCCTGCCCCCCATCCTGTTCCTTAACCCCCGGCAAACAATAACCTTCCCTTGATTTATAAAATTTTGCCATTTCAAACATGTTATAAAGTCCTTTGCTTCTGGGAAGATTGAATAGACACGCTATTCCCTATTCCTCCCATTAAATACAACTAAAGACCGTGGATATCACCTATAAAACAAGCATAAGAACAGGAGAGAAAAAGACAAACAAGGCTAGAGAACGTGGGAACCAAGTAATGATACAGTGGTTATTTCTGCCTCATATGTCCCAGACTTGGAGCTGCAGATGTAGAAAACCTAGGAACACCAACTGATTGCAAACAAAACAGCAATAACAACAAAGTCCCAATAAAAGGCTCTTTTATCTGGCCAAAGGATCAGCAAACGAGCAACCTAATAAGACAGAAAACATTTCAGTAATAGCCACTGCATTCCATCAGACACTACAGAGAAAAAACAAAACAAAACAAAAAACAATGAAAAACTATGTCCCATGTCCCCACCCATGCCAGCAAAGGTCAAGTGGAAGCCTAGACTTTTACTCTGGAGAGACTTTAACAGGGTTTGCAACAGTCCTGCCTGGGTGATGCCAGACAAGGCCCAGTGGGCATGTTATGAGCACCACCCCCTCTGTGTCAGTGGAGGCAACACGGGAACCTAGATTTCAGCCTACTGTACCTAGTAGGAACACCCTGGTGTCTAGGGAGGGAAAGAATTTCCACCCCTACATCAACTGAGCCTGAGGGAGGGACCAGGACTCCTGTCTCCACCTGGCAGGGACAAGGCAGTGCCCCTTTCTCCCACCAGGGCGGCATCAGCATCAGCCAGTCAAAACAGAAAGTTTAAAAAACATCTAGAGTCTCTCATAACATCATATGAAAATATCCAACTTTTAAGAGAAAATTCACTCATCATAACCAAGAACCAGGAAGATCTCAAACCTTTACTCAGACCTACTTGTAATTATAAGTGGAAATTTCTCAGTCCCTCTATTTCCTAACTTTTCAACAATTATATCTTCCAGTATAAATCATGATTAAGTAGTAAATATTACAAGTGAAAATGATATATTAGATTACTGTATCTTATATCTAATATAATATACAAGATTATCTCATAGCTAATATATACTAGAATTTACCTTCTATTTAATAACAGACGATTCTTTTTTTTACAAGCACTTCTTAAAAATGTTTTATTGATTGATTTTAGAGAGAGAGACAGACATCAATTTGCTGTTCTACTTATTGATGCATTCACTGGTTGCTTCTTGTATGTGCCCTGACAAGGGATCAAACCCGCAACCTTGGCAATCAGGAGGACAATGCTCTAACCAACTGAGCTACCCAGCCAGGGCCATTCTATTTTTCTAGTTTATTTAAATAATAATTCAGTTGTAGGTAAAAATTATTATGCAACATTATGCAACAGTGCATAAAAGTAACATTAAATTTTAATTAACACTCAATTTGGTTTTACTAATTGATTTACAATAAAGATTACAACACTCTACTTTCTTTTTCAGCCAAGAGATTAAATATATTTCTCATATGTATACACAGGTATGCATGTGCCATGCATGTCTTATTTGTGTGATACATTTAGTTTGTGATAACAGTAGATCCACTTTCCAATTGTAATACTGACCATCAATGCCACCCTACATTAATATCTCCAACTATCAGTAAATAAAGTGAACACTGTTTAAAGTCGTACCAGTACAAGCATTAACAGGAATTTCTTATTATTCTAGATAATAGACTGTTAAATCATGACCTTATATCACTGCACATAACATTCAGCAAGGAAGTCTACAAAACAGCACCAAAAAGAAAATAAGAAACCCACAATGACCACACTCCAGATTCCTCCTGGTTACCTTGCTCCATCTCTTCTGTAACAGTATATACACCAGAGAACAGAGTGGGCTGAAGGGTGCCAGAGTCCTACCAAACCTCCTTAAGAAGTTGGTAAACAGCATAGATGCCCAACACAACCCATCTAAGACTAGCGTATCTAAGACTAATGAAAGAGTTATCCCAAAGTAGGCACATACCATAAATTCAAAACGGCAAACAGTGATAGCCTCCAACACACAAGGAGTTTTGTTACTATATAAAAAATCTGAAAATGACAAAACAAATTATCCATTATTTTTCTGAAAACACTTTAAATATAAAAATAGCAAGAATAAACATGATAAATAGTATCACTCTAAACAAAGAACCAGAACATGCTTCATCAAGAAATTCTTCCAACACATTAGCTCCAAAAGTAAGCCTACTATCATCGTTATTAATATCCCTTTGAAAATTCTTAATGCTGTGATATGAAACAGATATCACAATAAATACTATAAATGACGACATTATTTGCAGACAGAATAACTACAGAAAAGATAATGGTAAGATCTTTCAACGTTAACAATATTCAGTAAAGAATCCAAGTACCTAATAAAAATTGTATTCTTGTATACAAGCAACTAGGTAGAAATTATTATGAGAAGCCCACAAAACCAACAAAAATTGTAAAAGACTAAAACTGAGCCCTGGCTGATGTGGCTCAGTGGACTGAGCACCCACCTGCAAACCAAAGTGTCAATAGTTCAATTCTCAGTCAGGGTACATGTCTGGGTTGCGGGTCAGGTGCCCAGTAGGGGGCTCTCGAGAGGCAACCACACATTGATGTTTTCTCCCTCTCTTTCTCCCTCCCTTCTCCTCTCTAAAAATAAAATCTTTTGAAAAAAAAAGGACTAAAACTGAGCCAGAGTTTATGTAACTAATAAAACTATGTAACATTTTTTAAAGAAATAATTCAACATAAGAAATAAATGGAGAAATAACACATGTTCCTTTACAAAAGCTAAATATTGCAAAAATGTCAATTATTATTTTAATTCGTATATTTTCTGGAATATTAGTTACACTATCAGTAAAAATTCATTGACAAAAATAAATCAAAACTTAATTTGAAAGAATAAAATATGTTGTCAAACACACTAAAAGGGAAAAGTGGAAGGGGCAAGGAAAGTCAGCACTCAACCTGATAACATTTATTACAAGATAACAATCATTAACATCCTAGTATACTACCAAAAAATAAGAAAGGATTGATGTAAAAAATCAGAAGTCCCAGAAAAGATCTAACTATATGGAATTTAATATGTAATAAATTAGATATCAAACCAAAGAACTGGAAAGAATTACTTGATAAATAACTAGATAATGTATCACCATAGAAAACTTTCCATTCAAATCTGTATCTCATAGCATATGACTTGCCACAGCTACCATAAATAACTTTCAAAGCAATTTATCAAAATTGAGGTAGAAATGAAAAATAAGTATTTATTGGAGTTTTGTGGGGATAGTAATTTCCCTCAAGATCTGCTATAGGAGATAACACAGTCAAAACAAATAAAATCCAAAGATCAGACTATACAATAAATAAATAAAAATTAGAACCTTTCTGCACACTATAAGATAGTCAAAGAAACAGAAAAGCCCATTTCAATTCTCAACTCTTCCTTCTAAAACCACCCTAAGAAGGAAGAGCTGAAGACCTTCACCCTGAGTCAACTACATTCAAATTTAAAGAGCCTAATTCCTACTAAGTGTGCTATCCAGAATTTTCTACCCTAAGCAAATTATGACCAGTGAGTGTGTCAGTCAGGGTCCCGAGAGGAAAGAGATAGGACATTCAGAATGGGATACTATGAGGAGGGTTTATTTTTTAAAAGGGTGATTTACAAGGTGTGCGTATAAGGAGAACCACAAGTCTGGTCCCCTGGCCTAGACTAGCAGCAACAGAGCTGTTAATCCCCAGCTGGAAAGGAAGAGGAGAAGGGGCAGCTACTGAAGCCCTGAGAAATAGGAAGTTGTTGCCCTGTGGCGAGCGGTGAGCTCTGGCTAAGGAGCACAGCCCACTCCAAATTCACCATGCAAGGGAAGAGGGGGTGGAAGGGGAGGAGTAAATAACTTCAACTTCCCCTTCCTCCCTCCCTCCAGCTTCTGCCAGTTTCCCATAGGCCAAACTCAACTAGAAGCCAAAAGGCAAGAATCCACACAGTTTCGAAGAAGGATGGGAGGTGGGTCTAGAGGAACAAAGGAAAGAAGCTTGGTCCAAAAGCATAAGCCCATCATCATGTTGCAAAGTTCTGGTTTGCAACTTGGTTCTTGCCAGATCAGACCCTGCCCTGAAATCCAGGGAGAGTTCCCTCACAACCTGAAGCCATCCCCTCTTCCTGTAACCATGTCAGAGACTTTGATGCTTAATATTAAATAATACTCAAAATAATCATAGTGACTAAAAGTGTGACAATGTGGAAAAAAATCATTAAGTTCATTATTAGGAAATCCAATGTAAAGGCTGCTTGCAATATGATATATGACAAATACAGCACACATCCTTTATATATTAAAAGCATGTGCATATATGTACTAATATGAAAAATGAGAAAGTTGGTATGTTAAAAATGGTATATATTAATACATGCTAGAAATTCAAAGACTATTTGTTGGGGAACTCACCTTAGATATGGCTCCAGTAGCAAAGGTGTCAGGGAAATGTTGGACTCTTAACTCTGTGTAGCTTCAGGCGTGGTTGGCTATAAGTTTCACCTATTAAAGCTCTTATAAATTTGAATAAGGCTGCATGTAAGTTCTTCAAAATTGATCCTGAATTTAGGCTTCGAGGGGCTTTCCCCCAACACCATAATACTACAAAATACAGAGTAAAGGGGAAGGAAGGAAACAAGAAGGAAAAATGGAAACACTTACCTACATTACCCAATAAGAGCCCAGGCAATGCTTAGTTTGAAAACGATCATGATTTTGCTCTAAAGGGAATAAGCCAGAGAGCCTGCCAAGCCTTTCCGTAACCACAACCCCAGAGAAGTGTGTTAAAAAGGAAATGAAAATTAGGGGCAGAAGTCAAAAACACAACTATCATATCTGAATGTGGAAGAAGTCACAAGGGAAAATAATGCTTTAATTTCATACGATTAAGGTATTAGGAGATTATGTTGATTTTCAGAATTAGCTAAAGATACCTGAGTCTGAAAAACAAGAGGCTAAAAGAATCAGTACTTCCTCTGAATAACAGATGATTCCCATTTCTGAATGAATGCTAGGCGAAAAGCCTATACTTATTTACAAAAACGGGGTATTTTTCTTTCCCATGAAAAAGTCCAAAGAATAAATTCCCTCAATAATACTTAAGGATGGAGAAAGAAAAGTGCAATGGAAAAAGCTACCAAAATAAGTTTAAGAGGAATGAAACTAGCATAATCATATCACTACTTTGGCCTATAAAGTGTCACTATCTACTGTCATAAAGTTCCAACCAAACTTTGGAGTGAAGGGATATTTGATGACAAACAGAGATGACAAATTTGAGGGACACTATCTATTAATGATAGTGTTGCAGCCCCAGTGGAAGGTCTGCAAAGTTGGCTGCCAGATAAACTGACTCAGATCCAGTGAATTGCCTGCCACCTCTAAGGGAGTACAGTCCTGTTTCAAAAGAAATCCATTTTGATCAACTTGCTTTGGAATCCTCACCAAAATCTCTGCTTAAAACACCATCACAGCCTCTGACCCTTCCCAGGGCTCAGTCTGAATCAGCCCTGACTTCAAGGGAGAGTGAGCCCACCATAGTGCCTGGATCACAGTCATCTCTACTCAGCACTGCTATGCCTGCGTTCCCAATCCTGAGGAAATCCACCACCATCCAGCCAGTCGAAATGCCCAAAAGTTGGGATCCATCATAAATTGCTAACCTTTTCCTCCCACTCATTCAATCAAGTCCCACTGACCCTCCCAGCATGGTATCTCTTTACCCACCTGCTCAGCTACTACCTGAGTTCAGGCTGTCACGTTTTTGTCCTGACATGACACCTTGCTGTCCTCTAATCTATCCTCTTTGCCCAGAATGGTGCTTCTAAAATCTCTCATCTGACCTTATTCTCTTCTCTTAATAACCCTTTAATAGGTCTCACTTTTCAGAATGAGGCCCAAACTCCTCCAAAAGGCTCTACAGCCACTCCCCACCTATCTGCCAAACTTCATGTCTGGCCAAGCAACCTCCCCAAAGCCTGCTCCCCAATCTGCTAGTTCATGTCCTGATGCCTCCACACAGCTGGTTCGATCTGCTTTGAATTCCCCCCACCTCTTAATTCCCCTCCACTTCTCCACATATTGATCAACTGCTTAGCTTTCAAGATGTTCCAGGTTCATTTCCTTCATGAAGTCTATCCTGAAGACACATCGCACAAAGGTCTGATTTCTGTCTTCTGTGATTCTATATATTATAACCATCTGTAGGTGGCAGTTGGATATGCATGACCAGAGGAGGGATGACAGACCAGAGCAGATGGTCCCAGGTGCCTAGCAACAGGCAAAAAGTCCTTGCAGGACCACACCCTTACGCACTAACCCCTAGAGGTGACATCTAGGATTCGGCTGTGTGTTAACTCCACACCCAGAAAATCAGCAAAACCAGACACGAGATGCCATGGCCAACATCAGGACCAGCTGCATTGTCTAATGACCCCCTGCACCCACCCCATGCTGGCCAATCAATGGAGACCACAACCCTGGGGAGGCACACCTAAAAAGCTGATGAATATTCTTCTATTGAGATCCTCCCCTAAGACATCCAGATAAAAGCCCTCAGGGTGGGAGACCGGTACATCGCTCTCTGTTCCCATTTCCCTCCTCCAGGCACGTTTTCCTTGCCTCTTTCTCGTAAACTCCAAGGACCCTTCTCTTGCCTCTGTAAGTTGTTCCCTGAGCCCATTTCTTCTACAGCTCACTTCTTCTACCTCTGAGACTTTCTACATAAACTTTCTCTTATAGCATGAGTCTTATCTCTGAATTCTTTCTTAGCCAGAACTCAAGAACCAAGGTTGAACAAACGTCTGGTTGGACTCCACTGGGAGCTGCCGTTTCACTGTCTACACACCCACATCTGTGTCATCCTAATGCATGTTTATATTCTAGCCTTGGCACCTAAGCTCCTACAAGACAGTTCACTCTTTCAAGCAGTTTGAATCCTGAGGTCCTAGGCACATAGTTTTTGCTTCACAAATGAATAAAGCCTTTTTATCCATAATACCAGAACATATTAAATACACAGATTAGACAAAAATCTTATTAGAACATAAGAGCCCTAGACTGGACAATGGGTTAACCTAGTAACGGAAGCAAGAACACAGAAGTCATAGCTAATCTTGATTGGCATTAGAATTATGTGAAGAGTTTAAAAAAAAAAAAAGAAAAAATCAATACCCACGTCAAACCCCCAGGGCTTTGATTCACTCTGTTTGATTCACTTGGCCTTTCTTTAAAGGCTTGCCAAATTATTCTAATATGCAACCATGGCTGTGAACCATGGGCCTAGTCAAAAAGCCTGTCTCTGCTCCATTCCTTCCCTCCAGTGGGAGATAAAGTCACCAACCATTTCTCAAACAGACTGCATCCCAGCATTTGAATCACAATAACTAATTTAACCTAAAGACCTGAGGGTTACTGAAAAGAAAAGGGTATATTGCACCCATTCTTGCCAGCACTTCAGATACCATTCTTCCTGGCTCACCTACCAGGATGGACATTATCTTCTTGTTACCTGATTGGCAGGACCAGTACAACAGGCTGAAACAGTGTAGGTGTCCAACTCAAAGTTGCCGTTTACAGCCAGATATAAACAAAGGCCGATGGAAGATACTGAGAAAACATTCTCTTCACCCACACACCCTACAGATTCCCCTGCTAATTTTGGCTTCATAAATTAAGGGAAAGCAACACAAAAATCAGCCTATTGAAGAAAAAAATGCAATGCACATGGAATGTGCTCTCTATTCACAACAGATCCTTGTACAAAGGTTCTTGTTCAGCCAGAGGCAACCGCATTTCTGCATGTGAATTGACTGCTGATGCTCAGCAGAATTGACCAAGATAGGTCAGTTTCCCTCTGCTAGGAATGCGGAACAACTCATTCGAGACAGCCTGGTGGTAGATAAGGCAATAACCTCTCAAGTGCAAGGTTGTATTAATAGTTACACAGCATGAAGAAACTGTGTATACCACACAGCAGTGCCTAGAATGAGACAACAAGAGAAAAAGAGAGGAGAGAGAGAAAAATAAAGTGTGGCTGTCTTTGTTCCTAAAAGTTTCCAGTCCCTAAGGCCCTCAAGAGGCCTGGCTGATTTCCTTGCCTTTGAGTACTTCCCCTGTAAAAACCATGTTCCCCACATTCATTCCTTAGCTCTCTCAAGTCGTTACTCATAGCTGAAAGAATCTTGACTAAGACACGTATAGTCCAACTTTATCTGCTGAGCCCAGTGCTGGGCAGAATCAGAAAGCGGGGGAGGATATGAATGTCTAAATTATAAACGGACATAAGAGTGGCGAAAATCAGGGAGGACCCTGATCTGATATTTAAATTGTACCTATGAATCTCAGGATGGAAGTTAAAAAAAGATAAAAGCAGAAAAGTCCTGGGTTTCTAAATGGAGTAACATTTTGAAAGTGAAGAGAATAAAGCAAAAGGTTGAAAACAGAAAATGAGTTATATGTGAAAAGAAAAAAAAGCTGAAGAAACTCTGAAGAGGTTAAAGAAACTTCCTAAGGTACAGAGCTAATAATTAGCCACAGTTTATATTCAAGTATTATGGCTTCAAATTTAACATTCATTCTACTATACAACATTTGTCTCATAATAAAACTCATCATGAAGTTACAATTGTGATCATGGAGGTCACTGAGCAAGTTGTAAGAGACTATAGTTAGTACAGTTGTCATGCTTGGTCAAACAGTTTTAACAGGTCCTGCTATTTTTATGGGAACTTAAAGGAGCAACAGACTACAAAGAAAAATGTTACTAGCCCTGGCTGGTACGACTCAATGGATTGAGTGATGACCTACGAACCAAAGTGTCGCCAGTTCGATTCCCAGTCTAGGGCATGTGCCTGGGTTGCGGGCCAGGTCCTCAGAAGGAGGTGCGTGAAAGGCAACCACACACTGATGTTTCTCTCTCTCTTTCTCCCTCCCTTCCCTCTCTAAAAATAAACAAGATCTTTTAAAAATTATTTAAAAAATAAATGTCACTAAATGCATTACATATAACAAAAAAAGGAAAGGAAATAAACTAACGAGATACTACATACATCAACAAAGAAGGCATTTAAGTGGTCATATTTTTGGCAAGCCATGAGATCCAACATAGAAGTGAAATAAGAACTAAGCTTCTATTGTATATAGGCATGTATCAGTTTGTTTCTACTTTTAATAAATGGTCCCCAAGTAGCAGCTAAAAACAAGAAACATCTATTAGCTCACAATTCTGTGGGCTGACAATCTGGGCAGCTGGACGGTTCTCTTGCTGGCCTTCTCGAGACTGATTCGTGTATTAGTTCATGCTGTGTTATAAGTCGCCCCAAAATTTCATGGTCTTAAACAAAAGAGTATGTATTACCATGTTTTGCCATGTATACTGTGCACTTTTTTTGCCCAAATTTTTGAGGGGGGAAATAAGGATTTGCAGTATACTTGGGTAATACTAATTCTGCATCTATAGAAATGTTTTTAATTTTTATTTATGCTTATGTGTTAAAAGTGTAACTATAAAGCAGTGACAATATCTGTATGCAAAATAAATATCCTTTATAATACAAAAAAAAAAAACAAGTATCTAAATATAAGTAAACAAATAATTGAATTAAAAAATTAAAGATTTTTTTTCCTGAAAGTTTGGGCCAAAACTGTGGGTGCACATTATACTTGGTAAAATACAGTATTCTCATAATTCTGTCAGTCAATGTGACATTTTTTCTGGTCTAAATAAACTCAGCTGAGATTTAACTGTTTGGTAACATCCAATTGACCAAAGCAGTCACATGGACAAACCCAGAGTAAACTGGGGAAGGCACTTCCCAAGTTCATGGGCACAGGGAGTATGAATGAGGCCTTAAAAGAAAATCTACAAAGGACACCTAAGTAGTAAGCCACTCTGTGTATAAGAACTAAGACACCCACCATCTGTCCTGGAAATACTAGCCTTTTCCTCCTTTCTAGAAATCAATACCACACGACACAAAATTTCGGGTCCAGAAATGAACACTTTTAATGTAACAAAATTACATTAACCTAGCTTACCTAGATTTTAGCCCAAAGGTCAAAGACAGAGGGTCAAGTTCAAATTTCTCCTATAAAACTCCTGTTTGAGAGAAATATAACACCATGCCACATAACACAATGCTCACTTTAGAGGAGTGGAAGCGTGTACACAACAGGCCCTTGGAGTCACCCAGCTCCAAGGACACTCTGGTGGTGGGTATTATGGGAGTTATCCTCACCCACCTCTTTCCTCCCTGAGGCAGTCATCCACAGGTGATCCCCAGTAGCCAAATGACTGAAGCAGAGAGTCTAAGAAGGCCATCTCCCACCCCTTTTAAAGAACATTTTCAAAATCTGTGAGGTTTTAGTGGTTGTGCACAACTACTGCTGGCATTAGATGAAAAGGAGCTAGTGACAGAGATGATCTACTGCATGAAGGACAGTCTTAGGACTTCAAACATCCTTCAGGACAACAACACAAGTGGAAAACCTACCTAAGATTATTTGAGCCTAACTCTAAGTCAAGTTTACATAAACACTAAATATTTTTCCATGGTTTTACTATATACACAATTTTTCAGAAATATAACCACTATGCAAATCCAGGGATAACAGGGATTTGTTTTATTAGAAAATTTACCAATGATTATTTGCTAAATTGGAAAATCACATTGCTGACCATGGTATTTGAGTCGACAGTAGAATATACCTATATCAGCCCTGGCTGGTGTGACTCAGTGGACTGAGCACTGGTCTGTGAAGTAAAAAGTCACCGTTCAATTCCTGGTCAGGGCACATACCTGGGTTGCAGGTCAGGGCATGAGAGAGGCAACTGATCAGTGTATCCCTCATGCATTGATGTTTCTCTCCCTCTCTTTCTCCCTCCCTCCCCTGTCTCTAAGAATAAATAAAATCTGTAAAAAAACAAAAAAGAATATACCTATATCAGCCTGTACTGGTGATTGGCATACTTAATGATTATCTATAAACATGAATATATGCCTCTCAAATTAAATCTTCTAGGGTAGTTGTGCCCAACTATTTACATATTGATTTACATGATACTTTACTAAAATTATTCTTATTTCTTCATTTTATAAATAGGAAGTTGTAATGATTTTAATTATATAATTATACATTGAAAAATAAAAATACTTAAATAAGTAAATATTATAGATATATCATCTATGAATTCTATTTCAAGATTGAAAATGTATTATAAACTATTCATTATTTAAAAAAAAAAAATTCTGCCCTGGCCTGTGTGGCTCTGTTGGTTGTAGTGTCGCCCCACACACCAAAAGGTTGTGGGTTCGATTCCCAGTCGGGGCACATGCCTGGGTTGCGAGTTTAGTCCCCAGTCAGGGGATGTACTGCACAGAAGGCAACTGATTGATGTTTCACTCTCACATTGATCTTTCTCTCCCTCTCTCTCTTCCTCCATTCCCCTCTCTCTAAAATTAGTGAGCATGTCCTTGGGTGAGAAAAGAGAGAGAGAGAGAGAGAGAGCTAGTGAGAGAGGGAGGGAAGGAGGAGGGAGGGAGGGAGGACTGGTTCTGATGGAATTAAGAACAAGTGATTTAGTTAATGTCAAATGCTTACACTTAGAAAATAGTTGGGTTGCACACTAGTTCTCCAACATCAGTTTTTACTTTCCTTGGAGATTTCAGTTATAATTATTTGCATATTTAAAAGTTATTTTCTTCTATTCTCAAGGCCTAAAAACAATTCTCATCATTCCCCTATATCCCAGGACCCCTAGGCCTCCAAGCAGTAACTACATCAGCCCAGTGTCAAACAGTCATTTCTCAGCCACGGAAAGAAAAAGGCTATCAGGTGAAATCAGGTAATAGCTGGTGTTACAGAGACATCTTCCTGGGAGGTAAAAGATGAGAGGACAGGGGATCTAGAAGATCACCTTACCCATCACCTCACATTAATGGATTCTGCATTTAGTAGCAAATAACCAAAACTAGTTTCCAGACAATTTATTTTTTTAACATTCTTCATAGAGAGGGCTACATCAATCAAAGAATAGAAAGCATTGAGACGTTTAGCCTTGGTTTGATCTCTGGCTTCCAAGGCATCCTTGGTTAAACTATGTAAAACGTAAGACTCCAAATTCTTCACCTACGGATCTGGCATACAGATACACACAGAGACACACCCACACACATATACAGAGTCCAGCACAAATAACACCTCTTTTTATTACAAAATCATAAGCATGAAATTCTGTAACATAACAATATCATATTCAAGCATACCATATGGCATATTAGGTGAAATGTTCGAGTTAAAACTATAAATTACACCCATATTACCCTACCAACCACATTCAAGCAGGTCTTACTTCTGCCCTTCTGCCAGACCCTGTATGTATGTATGTATGTATGTATGTATGTATGTGTGTGTGTGCGTGTGTGTAGGTATATGTGATCTGAAATCATGAAACAAGTATAATCAAAATAATAAAAGGTGATACCCTTTGGACAGAAAAACAAACGAGGCAGAAAACTGGAGCTTTGAGACAAAGGCTAATACTTTAAAATGCACAGTAAACAATGCATGTGTGATATCCCTAACAAAGTGTCTGTTCCCTGGAGAATTATGCTATCATGCTAATAATGACACCTGACAAAGGAAAGATAATTTCACCATAAAATTAAGCAGTCTGACAAGACAGACTATGAGAGGTTTGACTTGAAATTCCACACTGATCACAATACAAGAGCAAGAAAAAAAGAGTTAGTTAATGAAGGGATGGTAAAGGAGACCTGGGTGTAACATTAGATCTAAAGTGGGATGATCAGACTACAAGATGAAAGGGCAGGTAGGGGTTAGGGGGGTCACGAGATGCCAAAAGTTGAACGTGAAAACAGGATCCAGGTGGAGGGTAACTTGGAAGGCATTATGAGCAGAAAAGTCTGACAGAAAGGTGAACAAGAACTTCACAATGAGAACATTGTATCTGAAAGGAAACTGTGATACTCAGTGGAGATGTGATCACAGGTGAGTAAATCAGGAATCCAGTTTCCTGGCTACTGAGACATGGAGATGAGAACAGGACTGAACACAAGCCCAACACCAACTGCAACCTATGGCCTCTGCTTCCAGGCCCCACTAGGAGAAGGAGCACTGCCTTTGGGGTGAGGCTGAACCTACAAATCGGAGTTAAGTGTTACAAATACAAGAGGACGAGATGAGTAGAGACACAGCCCAGACATAACTAAGTTGGATTTCACATTCACATTAAAACTCATCTTCCAAAGTTAGTGGTAAACTTTTTCATAGTTTAAAACATATAAACTACTTGCCCTTTATTCTAAAAGTGATAAAGATTCTGATTTTCAACAGAACAAATCCCAGATTTCTAATAAGTGAATCACCAAAAGGACAAATATCTTCCATCACTTTATTACTAAAGTTCTCAAAGAATATGTCATCAAACTGCTGATACACTCAAAGATCTCCTCAATGGAGAGAAATTTCAAAGTATCATTGGATATAAAATTTGTTGTTCAAATTTGAGGTATCTGTTAACTAAAATATGTTACCTTTTTTTGATAACCTATAAATGTCTTCATAGTTAAGAAAATTTGTGAAACATATTTGTGTGTAAATTATAATTGACAAACAGTTTCCAGAATAAAATTTAGAACCACAATTCAGTAGATAATTTTAACATGTTTACTCTGGGACTCTATACAAACAAATAATCTTTGAACCTATGGTTTGTCATTTTAGGATATTTACATAAATAGTCTGTAGGATGTGTGGCAATGTAGAATATTAACAACGTTTACTGTATATTAACCATGTTCCAGAACTGCTAATGAGTTCGTTCTACACATCTCTTTAAAAAAGAGGAAGTTTAAAGTATGTATCACTGGATATCCTAAAACATATATTAATGCACAAGAAACATTTTAGAAGACTGGCACTCAAATACAGGATAGAAAACAATATAGATTAATTAAGTAGGAAATACCTCTTTTTGTATACATCTACAGTGAGTTATCCTGAGTTGCACAGTTTGTGGCAAGGGACTCAGGTATAAAGTATGTATTCAAGGGTTTATACAAAGTGGTATTAATTAAAGCAATGGAAATCTGGGAAGTCTAACGTGACTAAACAGATTAACCACTTAAGTTTAAGAGACAAAAAAATTGTGTAAAGTAGTTTTAAGAGAGTGTGCAAAGCTAAGATATAAAGATAAACATGTGGCCTAAAGAGCCAATGTCTAAATGAAAAGATACAACAAAATCATTTTACTCTATGGCTTGTTTGTTGTCAAGTCCATATGTGTGTGTGTGTATAATATTTTCTATTGTATACATTATATATTTTTTTCTAGTTTTTCTTATCATTTCATAAGCTCATAGCAGGGGCAAGATCAAGGTGCTTCTGGGAGATTTAGAACTTCAAATAAGGCTTTTTAATCAGTTGTCCCACTGCTATAATCTGGGCCAAATAAATATCCTCAATTATCTACCACAAATTCCGAAATGAGGGAGAAGAGGGGTTATCACCATCAGTCAGAAGCAGGATAATGGCCACGAAAGACTTCAGGTGAAAAGTGTCTTTCTCACAAGTCCTTGAGTTGATGGCTGTGTGTCATCACTGTGGACCCCATATCACACATCACACATCTTCAAGGATCCTCATGCCCCACTGCAGCTTTGAGGTTGGTGTCATGTATGCTGCATTACAACTAAATGTTACCTTCCTAAAACTCCCGATATCTTTGCATGGCACTCAGGGACATCCCACAATTTGACCTTTTCGCCCCTATGCCCATTATACTGCAAGTCTCACTGGATGGCACAAAGTCCTCCCAACATACCTTTCACTCTCTAAACTGCTTTCCTTTGTTAAAATCTTACTTATTCAAGACATAGCTAAAATGCCACCACCTCCTTGATGCCTTTCTAGTCACCCCAATTAACCCTCTTTCATAGATGTCCCTTGCTTTATTATTTTTCATTTTTATTGAAGAAGCCTCATATTATATTATATTTACAAATCTGTCTCCCCTTTTGGAGTCAGATACCAAGCCAGCTAAGTGGGGAAAGGAAAAGGTATCGATCCCACTGCAGGTTTCAGTCAGAAACATGTCTTTATGGAGAGGGGGTCCTCAATTTTAAATGAAGTTTGGGATTTGACTATGGCACAGGACTGAACATTAATTCCTGAAATGAAGCTTTATGTGACAACAAGCAACAGAAGAATCTGATATACTATCCAGGAAAAATGATGTACCTGAGATTCTACTCAAGGAGAAAGTCATTTTATTTTTAAAGATTTTATTTATAAATTTTTAAAGACAGGGAAAAGGAGAGAGAAAGAGAAGGAGAGAAACGCTGATGTGAGAGAAACATTGATTGGTTGCCTCTTGCACACCCCCCGACTGGAGACGAACCCGCAACCCAGGTGTGTGCCTTGATTGGGAATCAAGCCAGTGACCGTTGACTCTGCGGGACGATGCCCAACCGACTGAGCCACACTGGTCACGGTGGAAGTCTTTTTAAAAACAATCAAGAAATGTTTGAAGGGACAGAGAAAAAAACATAAAGTTGCATTATGATTGCAATGTTTTAAACACACAACACAAAATGTTTAAAATGACACCACAGGAGAAAGTGGCACATGTGCATAGCCTAAAAATTCAGGAGTAGGAAAACATGGTGCATTCCAGCTGCTTATCTGTAGAGACTGGATAGTTAAGTTTTTTGAGATATTTACTGTAATGTAAGACACTAAATGGCAAGCATTGCATCTTACATATTCCACCTAGTCATTATTAAAATTAAAGTGCTGAGGATGTTCAAATAGTAAGTGATAAAAGTACTATAAAATCTAGTAAGCAAAGTTTATTCATCTCTAAGGAATAAAAAGGTATAAAACTGATTTAACAACCCTGTGCAAGAAAAAATTGCTTCATATGCTAGAAAGATTGTATATTAAATTGTAGCCCAAAGCAAAAGGCGTAAATCTTTCCAATACCAAGAAAATCATTGTAAATATTTTGCAAATGTTGAGAATTTTGATGGGTATGGTTTGTAAATCTCAAAAGTAAACTTTAGGTTGAGTTTAGCTAGATACAAAAGTACCTTAACATAGGAAATCTAAAGCCAAGAATGAGGAGTTTGAAATGCCACATAAATTTTTACATGAACTATAAATATTCATTGATTCAGCACAAAAATTATTATAGAAATGAAGAAATTGTGAAATAAGGTCTGAAACGGAAGACTATTTCCGTCTTGTTGGTAACTCTCCAAATAACCAAAACTTTGAAGGAGGAGGCCGACCAGGTATTGAAATATCTTGGTAAGGAACAAGTGAGGGTGAGTAAGCTGAGCCGTCAAAAATGAGGTTCCAGGAAACAAAACAAAGATGATACTAAAGCTGATGTGATGTTAATTTGATGTGTCAGCTTCACTGGGGCAAAGGGATGGCCAGATAGCTGGGTGTGTTTCCCAAAAAGATTAGTATTTAACTCAGAAGAATGAGAAAAGATTGCCCTGGCCAACACTGGTGAGCATCGTCCTATCCACTGAGGATCCAAACAAAACAAAACAGGTGGAGGAAGGGCGAATTTGCTCTTTGCTTGCTCCGGGACAACCACTTCTCTTGCCTTTGGACAACAGAGCTTTTGGTTCTTGGACCTCTGGACTCAGACTTACACGACAGGCCCCTCCTTTCTAGGGTCTTTGGCCTCAGACTGAACTGTATCACCCAGCTTTCAGAAAGCGGACTGTGAGACCTCTTGGCCTCCATAATTTTGTGAGCCAATTCCTACGATGTCTCCTCTCCTCTCAATGTACACGTACGCACACTCGATTTGTTCTGTTTCTCTGAAGAACCCCGACTAATATAGCTGATTGCAACAAAGTCACTGAAGCTCTTGCTTCCTGGGACGACCCTCAAGTTGGCATTCACCCGCTTCTTGCAGTAGGCCATGCTATGCATGACCTGACACCAATCCTTTACCAAAAACTGCTCAGTCTGGCCAGCAGCCATAACTGGGGTGCTTGTTACATGCAAGTTCCTGTGCCCCATACCGGGCCTGCTGACCCAGAATGCCAGGCAGCAGGCCCAGGAATGTGAATTTTAAAGGACTCCTTAGATGTCAATGAAGACTACAGTTTGAGAACTGTTCTAAAAACCTAAATTTAAGTCTATTTCTCCATTATTCCTCATGTTCATCTTTTTTTCTTCTTTTTTTACCCCCCACCTAAAGTCGTCATCTTCCATCACCATATATTTGGTCCCCTTTACACTTTACTACCCCCCCAATTTGCTTCCCTCTAGTAACCACCGTACTGTTGTCTCCGTCTGCGAGTTTCAGTTTTATATCCCACACGAATGAAATCATATGATTCTTAGTTTTCTCTGACTGATTTATTTCACTTACTATAATATTCTCATAATATCCATGTTGTCACAAATGTATTTCATTTTTTATGGCTGAGTAGTATTCCACTGTGTATATGTAGCATATCTTCTTTAGCCAATCATCTATCCAAGGGTACTTTGGTTCCTTCGATGTCATGGTCACCATGAATAATGTTGCAATGAACATAGGAGTACGTACATCTTTGCAAATACATGATTTCAAATTTTTCAGGTAGATACCAAGAAGAGAAATTGCCAGGTCATCTGGTAATGCTATTCCTATTTTTTAATAATTCTTTTTCATTTTTATTAATTATTTTTTAATCCTAACCTGAGGATATGTTTATTGATTTTAGAGAGAGGGGAAAGGGTGGGGGGGAGGGAAAAAGCGAGTGGGGTGGGGAGAGAAAGAGAGAGGTGGGGGACAGAGAGAGAAACATTGATGTGAGAGAAAAACATCAATCTGTTGCCTCCTGCATTTGCTCCAGCCGAGGATGGGGTCTGCAACCTAGCTCTGTGTCCTCACTGAGAATCAAACCCTCAACCTTTTGGCATACGGGAGACGCTCCAACCAACTGAACCACCCAGCCATGGCTCTGGCCCTAATTTTTGTGGAACTGCCATACTGTTTTACATAGTGGCTATACAAGTTTACATTCCAACCGGCAGTAAATGAGGGTTCCTTTTCCTCCACAACTTCTCCAACACTTATTACCTGTCTTGCTGACAGAAGCCATTTTGAAAGGTGTTAGGTGGTATCTCATTGCAGGTTTTTCAGTTATTTTTAAATTTATTTTTAAATTACAATTTATATTCAATATCATTTTGTATTAGTTTCAGGTGTACAGCACAGTGGCTAGAAAATCACATACTTTACAGTGTGGTTCCAGTCCCGACCTTGCTCCCTGATGCTTCAAGTACTCACCTGGCCCTATACCTATTTTAACTTTTTTATATTTTGATTATGTATTTTTATTAAGTTTATTAGGGTAACATTGGTTAATAAAACTCCCACACAAGTTTCAAGTGTCTAACTCAGTGAGATATCATCTGCTTACTGCATTGTGCACTCATTACCCCAAGACGAGTCTCCTTCCATTCCCATTTATCCCCCCTTTGCTCACACCCACCTCATCCCACCCTCCTTTACTTCTGGATTTTACCATACTGTTGTCCATGTCATGTATATATGTGTGTATGTGTGTATATTTGTGTGTGTGTGTATATATATTTTTTCTTAATTCCTTCACCTTTCCCCCCCCAAGCTCCTTAAACACCCTCCCCTCTGATGGCTGTTGGTCTGTTCTATGTATCTATGCTTCTGTTTCTATTTTGTTAAATTACTGTGTTGATTAGATTTCACATGCTAAGTTAGATCATATGGTACTTGTCTTTCTCTGATTGACTTCTTTCACTTAACATAATACTCTCCAGGTCCATCCCTGCTGTCACAAAAGGTAAGATTTTCTTCTGTTTTACAGCTGAGTAGTATTCCATTGTGTAAATATGCCACAGGTTGTTTTTTTTTATCAACTCATCTATTTATTGGCACTTGGGTTATTACCAGATCTTGGCGATTGTAAATCATGCTGCAATAAACAGAGGGGTGCATATAGTCTTTTGAATTAGTGTGTTGGGTTTCTTTGGATAGAGTCCCAGAAGTGGATCAATGGGTCAAAAAGTCCTTCCATTTTTAATTATGAGGGACCTCAATGTTGTTTTCCACAGTGGTTGCACCAATCTGCATTTTTTCAAACATTCAAAAGAACACCTACCCTCAAACTACTCCAAAAGACCCAAGAGAAGGGAAGCCTTCCAAGTTCATTTTACAAGGTCAGCATAATCCTAATTATAAAACCTGATAAAGATGCTACAAAGAAATAAAATTATAGGCCAATATCTCTTATGAACATAGATGCTAAAATCCTCAAAAAAAATATTGGCAAACTGGACCCAGGAGTCATTAAAAAGATCATAAACCATGATCAAGTGGGGTTTATTCCAGAGCTGCAAGGTTGGTACAATATTTGCAAATCCATAATGTGATAAATCACATACAGAAAATGAAGGTTAAAAATCACACGATCATGTCAATAGATGCAGAAAAAGCAATCAATAAAATCCAGTACCCATTTATGATAAAAACTCTAAGTAGGAATAGAAGGATCTTACTTCAACATAATAGAGGCCATATATGATAAACCCACAGCCACTATCATACTCAGTGGGCAAAACCTAAAAGCATTTCCTAAGATCAGGAACAAGACAGGGATGACTGTTTTCACCAATCTTATTCAACACAGTACTGGAAGTTCTAGCCACAGCACTCAGACAAGAAGAAATAAAAGGTGTCCAAATTGGAAAGGAGGAAGTAAAACTGTCTTTATGTACAGATGACATATATTGTACATAGAAATCCCTAAAAACTCCACCAAAAAAACTACTAGAACTGATAAATGAGTTCAGTAAATTAGCAGGATCAAAAATTAATATTCAGAAATGGGTGGCATTTTATACACCATTAATGAACTATCAGAAAGAAAAATTAACAAAACAATCCCACTTACTATTGCAGCAAAAATATAAGTTACCTAGGAATAAATTTAAGTATGGTGGTAAAAGACCTATACTCAAAAAATTATAGAATATGGAAGAAAGAAATTGCAGAAGATACAAATTAGTGGAAGCACATACCAAGCTCATGAACTGGAAGAATCAACATGATTAAAATGTCCATACTACCCAAAGTAATCTATAGAGTCAACATAATTCCTAATAAAATACCAATGATGTATTTCATATATCTAGGAAAAATATTCCAAATATTACATGGAACCACAAAAGACCCTGAATAGCCACAGCAATCTTGAGAAAGAAGATACCTGATATCAAACTATACTACGAGGCCTTGTAATCAAAACAGCCTGGTACTATCATAAGAATAGGCATATAGATCAATGGAAAAAGAACAGAGAGCCCAGAAATAAACCCACATCTTTATGATCAATTAATATTTGATAATGGAGGTAAGAACATACAATGGAGTAAAGACAGGTTCTTCAATGAATAGTGTTGGAAAAATCATAGTTACCTTCAAAAAAACAAAAAAACTAAACTAGAACACCAACTTACACCATACACAAGAATAAACTCAAAATGGATAACAGTCTTAAATGTCATTACAAAACCATAAAAATCCTAGAAGAAAGCATGCAGTAAAATCTCAGACATCTCTCGTAGCACTATTTTTGCCAATATACCTCCTCAGGCAAGGGAAACAGAAAAAAATAAACAAATGAGACCACATCAAACTGAAAAACTTTTGCACAGCAAAATAAACCATCAACAAAATAAAAAAACATCCCACTGCATGGGGGAACACATTCATCAATGATATATCTGATAACGGGTTAACTTCCAAAATATATAAAGAAATTATACAACTGAACACCAAAAAGACAAGCAACCCAATTTACAAATGAGCAAAGGATCTGAACAAACACCTCTCCAAAGAGGACATTCAGGTTACTATGAGACATATGAAAAAATATTCAACATCACTAATTACCAGAGAGATGAAAATTAAAACCACAATGAGATATTATCTCATGCCTGTCAGAATGGCTGTCAATTATTCAACAAACAAGTGTTGGTAAGAAAGTGGAGAAATGGGAAATCGTATGCACTGTTGGTGGGAATGCAGATTTCCTTGTATTTTTTATTTGCATTTCCCTAATAGCTAGTGAAGTTAAGCATGTTTTCATATATCTGTTGGCCATTTGTATGTCTTCTTGGGAGAAGCATCTCTTCAGATCCTCTGCCCATTTTTTAACTGTACATTTGTTTGTTTAATGGTGATGTGTAAGACTTCTTTTTATATTCTGGATAGTAACCCCCTGTTGGAGCTGTTGTTTTGAAGTATCTTCTCCCATTCATTTGGTTACCTTTTTGTTTTGTTGATGGTCTCTTTCACTGTGCAGATTTTTAGTTTTATATATCCCTATTTTTTTATTTTTGCCTTTACTTGTGATCTTATTTCTGAGTTTTCAATTCCACTTAATTGGTCTGTGTGTCTGTTTTTCTGCCAATATCATACTGTTTGGATTATCATTGCTCAAATCTAGAATAATTTGAAGTCAGATATTGTGATACCTCTAGCTTCATTCATTTTATGAGGATTACTTTAGATAGTTTGGGTCTTTCGCAGTTCCCTACAAATCTGATAATTTTTTTTTGTCCTACTTCCTTAAAAAAATGTCACTGGACTTTTGATGGCGATTGCATTAAATCTATAAATTGTTTTGGGTACTATAGGCATTTTCTTCCAATTCATGAACATGCAGTATCTTTCCATTTCATTATGTCTTTTTCAATCTTTTAATAAAGCTTTGTACTTTACAGTACATATGTCCTTCACATTCCTAGTTTATTCCTACCTAGGTATTTTATACTTTTTGTGCAATTGCAAAGGGAATTTTCATTTCTTTTTCTGAAGTTTCATTGTTAGTATATGGGAATACAGTGGATTTTTGTACATTGATTTTTGTATCCTGCAACTTTACTACATTTGTTTATTGTTTCCAATTGGTTTTTGGTAGAGTCTAGGTTTTTTTCTTTTTTTTAAAAGTATATTTTATTGATTATGCTATTACAGTTCTCTAATTTTTTCTCCCCTTTATCCCCCTCTGCCTTGCACCCCCCTAATTCCAGCATCCCCACCCTAAGTTCATGCCCATGGGTCATATATATAAGTTCTTTGGCTTCTTCATTTCTTATACTATTCTTAATCTCCCCCTGTCTATTTTGTACGTACCAATCATGCTTCTTTTTCCCCTGTACTTTCTCCCACATTCTCCCCTCTTCCCCTCCCCACTGTCAACCCTCCATGTGATCGCCATTTCTGTGATTCTATTCCTGTTCTAGTTGTTTGCTTAGTTTGTTTTTGTTTTTAGGTTCAGTTGTTGACAGTTGTGAGTTTATTCTCATTTTACTGTTAATAGTTTTTAATCTTCTTTTTCTTAGATAAGTGCCTTTCACCTTTCATGTAATAAGGGCTTGGTGATGATGAACTCCTTTAACTTTACTTTATCTGCCCTTCCATTCTGAATGATAGCTTTGCTGGATGGAGTAATCTTGGATGTAGGTCCCTACCTTTCATGATTTTGAATACTTCTTTCCAGCGCATCTTGCCTGTAAGGTTCTTTTGAGAAATAAGCTGACAGTCTTATGGGAACTCTTTTGTAGGCAATGGTCACCTTTTCTCTTGCTGCTTTTAAAATTCTCTCCTCACCTTTAATCTTGGGTAATGTAATTATGATGTGCCTTGGTGCGTGCTTCCTTGGGTCCAACTTCTTTGGGACTCTGAGTTTCCTGGACTTCTTGGAAGTCTATTTGTTTTGCCAGATTGGGGAAGTTTTCCTTCCTTATTTGTTCAAATAAGCTTTCAAATATCTTGCTGTTCCTCTTCTCCTTCTGGTACCCCTATGATTCAGATGTTGGAACGTTTAAAGTTGTTCCAGAGCCTCTCCTCATTTTTTTGAATTGTTTCTTCATTCTGTTCCTGTTGAATGTTTATTTCTTCCTTCTGTTCCAAATCGTGGATTCAAGTTCCAGTTTCCTTCCCTTCACTGTTAGTTCCCTGTATATTTTTCTTTATTTCACTTTGTATAACCTTCACGTCTTCCCTTATTTTGTGTTCATACTCAATCATTTCTGTGAGCATTCTGATTACCAGTGTTTTGAACTCTGCACCTGATACATCGGCTATCTCCTTGTCACTTAGTTATTTTTCTGGAGTTTTGATATGTTCTTTCATTTGGACCACTTTTCTTTCTTGCCTTACAGCACTTGTTATGCTGTAAGGGGTGAAGCGTTAAGTATTCACCATGGTGGGGCCATCCACTTGCCCTGAATTGTGGCTCTGTATGTGGGGGAGGGATCAGAGAGGGAACAATGCCACTTGCTCAGCTCTCATCCCACTTTCATTCTCTTCCCCCACTACGCACAAGTGAACTGGGCCCTCCTGGTGCTGATTCCCAGGTGGGTGTCTTTGTGGACAATCTAGGACCCTGCGGATCCCTCCAACGGACTCTGCTGTGAGACTGGCAATTTCTCCCGCCACGCAACCCCCACAGGTTTTTACAGCCAGAGGTTTTGAAGCTTTACTTCATCAAACTGGAACCCTGGGTTACGCAGTCTTTCTCACTCCCCAGCTGTTGCTCCCAGTTTATCCTCACACAAATGTGTGAGCACCCAGTCCACCAGCCACCACCTTGCCTGCCTGGTCAGCCAGCTACCACCTTGCTGTGCATCACTGTGGCCCTGGCTGCCCATCTCTGCCCCTCCTAGCAGTCTGGATGAACGTTCCTTCTTTAGCTCCTTGGTTGTCAGACTTCCATACAGTTGGATTTTCTGAGAGTTCTGTTTGTTTTTTGTTTTTAAATAGGCTGTTGTCCTTTTGGTTGTGGGAGGAAGCAAAGCGTATCTACCTACACCTCCATCTTGGCTGGAATTCTAGGGTTTTCTGTATAAAGAATCATGTCATCTGTAAAAAGTGGCACTTTTACTTCTTTGTTCCCAATTTGGATGCTTATTATTTCTTTCTCTTGCCTGATTGCTCTGGCTAAGACTTCCTTAGAGAAAAAGCTTACAGTTTTTCATCATTGAGTATTATTAGCTGAGTGTTTTTCATATATGGTCTTTATGATGTTGAGGTACTTTCCTTCTATACCTATTCTATTGAGTATTTTAATGAAAAATGGATGTACCTTATCAAATGTTTTTTCTACATCTATTGATAAGATCGTATGATTTTGATCCTTTATTTTGTTAATGTGGTGTATTACATTGATCAATTTGCTTAAGCTGAAGCGTCCTTGTGCCCCTGGAATAAACCCTATTTGACTGTGATATATTATTTTTTTTACTGTATTGTTATTTGACTTGCTAGTATTTTCTTTGGGATTTTTGCATCTGTATTCATCAGAGATATTAGTCTGTAGTTTTCTTTTTTCTGTGTTATCCTTGCCAGGTTGTGGTATTAGTGTTTTATTGGCCTCACAGAATGTGTTAGGAAGTATTGCCTCTTCTTCAGTTTTTTGGGGAGAGTTTGAGAAGAGAGGTATCATATCTTCTTTTAATGTTTGGTAACATTTGCTACTGAAGCCATCTCATCCTGGACTTGTTATTTTTTGGGAGGTTTTTGATGGTTGTTTCAATTTCCTCGCTGTTGATGGATCTATCTAGATTTTCCAACTCTTTGTGATTCCATCTAAGAAGGTTATATATTTCTAGGAAATTATCCATTTCTTCTAGGCTATTGAATTTGGTGGCACATAATTTTTCATAATATTCTAGTATGATTCTTTGTATTTCTGTGATGTCTGTGGTAACTTCTCCTCTTTCATTTCTAATTTTGCTTATATGAGTCTTTTCTATGTTTTTTCTTAGTGAGTCAAGCCATCACTTTCTCAGTTTCATTAATCTTTTCAAAGAACCAGCTTTGTTGAGTGAATTTTTACTATAGTCTTTTTGTTCTCTATTTCATTCAATTCTGCTCTAATTTTTATTATTTCCTTTCTTCTGCTGATTTTGGACTGCTTTGTTTTTTTTCTAGGTTCTTTAAGCTCTAATGCTAGGTTGTTTACTTGAAATTTTTCTTGTTTCTGGACGTAGGCCTTATAATCTAGTTCAACACTTACTTCCTATCAGAAGTCTTCCATGTAACTCCTTTTAATTCTGATGGGTCTTTTACTTTCTTAAATAAGTACGTATGCAGCTCTTTGTTTTCCCATTTTATTGTATTTAGTGTTCTTATATCATTCCATTTGTTTTTTGACTAAAAACAACCAACACATACTAAGCCTTTGCTATACCTACTTGACTGTTTTTGTTTTTGTATTATTTAACCATTAACAAAAGCCCTGTAGAACAGATACTATCCTTATGCCATTTTAATACATGGGAAAATTGAGATTTTCAAAAGTAATTTTGCTTCAGCTCACACTGCTAGAAATTAATAAAGTTGCTACTCAAACTCAGCTTATCAGTTATTGTTCTTAAATATTATTTAAATTTTAATCTCAAAGCAAATTTTGTTTCAGAATATAGAGAGGAAGCAAGAAGATATGTTTCTTGCATAAGAGAGTGGTAAAGAGATTAGAGTACTAGTTAATGATAATTAATGAAAGCAATCTAGTAAGATTAATAAAAAGCATTATACTTGGTGATAACGGAAGATAACTATTATTATAGAGCAATTACACAGTGATTTTCCAGGACAAGGGGTGGGCTGTCCTGGAACCTTCTATCTAATGAAATTATCCCATTAGAATATTCTGATTTGCCTATAGCTAACCTCTTGTAGTTTTATAGCCATCCCTGATAAAAGCAATGTCCTTACTCTCAGCCCAGTGACAAGAGTGCCTAAGACAGAAGTCCCCCAGAGGCAGTGTTCCAGGTAACAAGCCTCCCCTCAGATACAAAGCCCTCAGAGCAGAGTCACTGCTGGCACAGGAGGTCGAGGGAATCTGAATCTGTTATCAATTTACACGGAAAGAGAAGTCTCCCCTCAAACTGGCAAACACCTGTGCTACCTCACAGAAGAGAGACCATTTATCAATTTCCACCGTAAATAAACCAAGGCTCACAAAGGCTCTAATGATTTCAAGATCAGATGCCAGAAAGTGGCAGAACTGTGACTCAAACAGATGCCATGGCCTCTAAAGCCCTTTTGCACCAGCCCCTCTCAGCCCCCTCGCCAGTTTCATTTTCTTTCACTGGCATTCAGAGGTCATTGCAAGTTAAAATAAACACTTCCAAGTTAGTGGACTATACTGACTCTTTGCATCTATGTATAAAATGCAATGCTGTGGCTTCCCTCATCCCCAAGTTTCAGATACCAAGGCAACCGGTAGCTTTAAGCAACTCAAACTAGATAAACTCAGATACAGTGTAAGGTGAGAAAGGGAGAAACTACATCTAGGAAGCCTAGAAATTTACACACAAAAGCTATTAAAGGGAAGATTATTTTTTCCACTCCAAAATATGCCTCTTTGGCATAAGGATTATCTTGGGCAGATTCTTTTTAAGAAATAGCAGACATAGGAAACTCTCTGAAAACCAAGTAGAAGTTACCCTTCTGAAAGAGAGATTTACATTTAGAAAGGAAATCTCCATTTGTAAAGGCATCTCCGTCTCTGCACCAGCAAGAGGGGATGACCACATCTCTAGAAAATTTTATTAATAAAGAAGGCAACTGACTTAAGTGTGTGTAACCACCATAGACTTGTTAACATGCTTGGCCTGATAACCTTCCATAACTGGCACCACCACCCTTTTGTCCTTAGCTGCAGATGGTATTTAAAGTGGGGGCGGGGGCCATTTCAGGGAGTTACTCAGTTTTCCTGGGTCTCTGCCATGTGTACAGGAGGTATACATGATATTAAACTTCTGTTTTCCTCCTGTTGATCTCTATTTTATTACAAAGGGAATCTTAGCCAAGAAACAAGAAGAAAAATTGTTCCCCCACCACGTTATCTTTCTGAGAGCTTCACAAGGAAAAAAATTCTTCAGAAATATGTTGGAACAGCTTTTCATGTTCTATTAAGAGATGCAATGGAAGAGCATGGAATCTGCTTTTGTAAATCCCAGGCAGGTTAACAGATAATTATGAAAACTTTCAGCCTTCTGCATATACAGTTCTCATTTGAAGGTTAAGAAAGAAATTCTGTCTTACCTAGTCTCCTTACCAAGCTATCTACTATTTTTCATAAACACAAATCTAATTTTTCATGTTTACCAAAATTTTGTAAAGCTCAATTTACAACAAATGTTCGCACCTTCTAAAGTTTTCCTCAATCTGGAGAAATCATCTGGAAAAATTATTTTTTCACAATATTTAATCTGCTCAGTCAAAAATCATCTAAAAATTTTAATTTGCATTTTACCAGAACTTTTAAAATTTTATTGTTCAATTAAATTTGACATAAACTATTATATTAGTTTCAGGTGATTAGACATTATATAACTTACTAAGTAATCATCCCTATAAATCTCATTTGATACTATACGTAGCTATTAAAATATTATAGACTATATTCCCTATGCTGTACCTTACATCCCCATGACCATTATGTTACTACCAATTTCTAATTCTTAATCCCTTCACCTTTTTTACCCAACCCTCCAACCACCCTCACATCCTACGGCCATCAAAATGTTCTCGGCATCCACAGGTCTGTTTCTGTTCTGTTTGTTTTTTAGATTCAGTTGTTGACAGAGATGTATTTATTGCATTTTATTATTCATATTTCAGATCATTTTTTTCCTCTTATTCTTCTTTTTAAATAAGACACTTAACATTTCGTTGAACACTGGATTGGTGGTGATGAACTCCTTTGACTTTTTCTTGTCAGAGAAGCTCTTCATCTCTCCTTCAATTATAAATGATAGCTTTGCTGGGTAGACTAATCTTGGTTGTTGGTCACTGCTTTTCATCACTTTGAATATTTCTTACTAACCCCTTTTGGTCTTCAAAGTTTCTGTTGAGAAATCAACTGACAATCTTATGGGAACTCCCTTGTAGGTAACTAACTGCTTTACTCTTGCTGCTTTTAAGATTCTATTTGTTTTTAACATTTGAATTTTAATTATGATGTGCCTTGGTGTGGGACTCTTTGGGTTCATCTCACTTGGGACACTCTTTGCTTCCTGGACTTGTATGTCTACTTCTGTCACAGCAGGTTAGGAAAGCTTTCCGTCATTAATTTTTTTAATATATTTTCAATTTCTTGCTCTCTTTCCTCTCCTTCTGGTACCCCCATGATGCAAACATTGGTACACTTCAAGTTGTCCCAGAGGTCCCTTACACTATTTTCATTTTTTAAATTTTTGTCTTTTTCTGTTCTAACTGGGTGTTTTTTGCTTCATTACATTCCAAATCACTGTTTTGATTCTTGGCTTCATCTACTCTACTGCTGATTGCCTGTAAATTAGCCTTCATTTCAGTTAGTATGTCCTTCATTTCTGACTGGTTCTTTTTTATGGTTTCCATGTCCTACTTTATGCTGAAGTTCTAAGCTCATCTACTCTTCCCCTAAGTTTATTGAGCATCCTTATAACAAGCAACCTCTACATCTAGCAGATAACTTGTTTCCATTTTGTTTAGTTAAATTTTTATTCTGTTGTTCTGTTCTTTCAGTTGGGACATGTTTCTTTGTCTCCTCATTTTGGCAGCCTCCCTGTGTTTGTTTCTATGTATTAGGTAGAGCTGTCACATCTCCTAATTCTTGATAGAGTAGCCTAAGGCAACAGGTGTCCTGTATGGTCCAGTGACACAGCCTCCCTGTTCACCCACACTGGGCACTCCAGGTGTGCCCCCCATGTGGGCTGTGTATATTCTCCTGTTGTAGTTGAGCCTTGATTGCTATTAGCTTGTCAATGAAAGGGATTTACCCCCAAGCCAATCAGCTCCAAGGACTGGCTGTGAACATGGTAGAAGACCAACTGTGCAGAGGTCCAGTCCACAGAGCAGGAATCACTTCAGCAGGACTCCAGTGCCCACTGAGTCTGCCCCTTGAGTGTGTCACTTTTGGAGGTGGCTGGGAGTTACTTCGGCATGGTCTGAAGCTGTCCATTGAGTGTGTTGGCTCTGGGGCCTCCTAGGAGATTCAGGCCAAGGTCAGACACCACCTGTGTTCTATCCATGGCCACCTGGCATGAGCGACGAAGCCATCAGACGATGGCTGCTATTTGTGCTTGGAGGTATCCAGGAAAGGCCAAGATGTGAACCAAGACTGGTTACGACTAGTGCGAGGCCTGGGGCCACTTATAAGGTAAGAGGTACCGGGCACGTGGAGGCCAGATGCTATTTGAGAGATTTTAGGAAAGTGTAAAGCATGAGCCAAGTCAGACCATTCATATGGAAAAGCCACTGGAAACAGCTTGGGTGGGCCCACAAGTTCCTGGGCAGTGCCTCAAGGAATCTCCTGGGTGGAGTAAAAAGTCATAGCCAGATTGATGAAGACTCAGACATGGTGCCTGCCTGCCTGCTCCTACAGGGAGGGCTCAGAAAAGGAACACTGGCCTCTGCTAGCACTACTGTCTGGAAGAAAGCTTTTCCTCCAGCTTTCATACTGTTTCCAGACACTTCAGTTCCTCCCCATATGCCTCTAATGCCTTTCAAGATGCTGCCCCAGTGCTGAAGCTTAAAGGGAGTAAGTCTGAGTAAGTCTATGTATGGGCCCTTTAAGAGGAACTTCCTGGGACTCCAGAAGCTTCTGTCTTCCTTGGCCTCAATCGCTACTGGTTTTTACAACTAGAAATAATAGGGACTTCTCTTCTTGGCACCGGAACCTTGCACTGGGCACCTGGCATGGGGCTGGGCCTCCTCGCCCCCCAAGGGGGACCTCCACAGCTGAGCTGGGACTCCTCCTGATTTTTACCCACCACATGTGGGTATGGGACCAGCCTGTTCTTCATCTCCACGCTTCATACCAGTCTTGATGTGGCTGCTTCTTTAAATGTTTAGCTGTAGGACTTCTGTTAGGCTAGATTTCAGAATGACGGTTATTCTGCAGTTTAGTTGTATTTATGATGTAACTGTGGGAGGATTTGAGCACCATGAATACCTACACTGTCATCTTGACTGGCAGCTCCCAAATATTTTAAAATATACTTATAAGCATAGATGAATTCTGACATCTTGACTATTTGTACTTTGGACATTTGAAATGCCACTGCTATAGATTTCCAGGGAAATTCCCTGGTAAAATCCTAGAATTCATGAACTCTAGAACTCCTCACTCTTTGTTTGCCCTCCCCAGCCACCAGAAAAATCTCTGTCACCTACTCACAGTTCCTAAGCAAAATGAAAATTGTCTGCCAATTTAGGAATGTGTGCTCAGTTTAAGTAAGTCTTATTAAGCATTTATGTTTACCACTCAGGTAGCTGCTGTGGCTGATATAAAAAGCATTTGATTGAGTCAGCCTGAAGAAGCTTTCAATTCAAAAAGCTAATTAATATCAGCAGAAGCTCTAACAATAGCTAGTGAAGACACAGTTTATTAGATCTCCCCCTTCGCCTTGGTAACATTCTTATTTGGCCAAGGGCATACCGCAGCTAGTGGCTCCATTACTGCCCCCTGAACACTTCTGTTCTCACCAGGGCTAGTTCTGTTGTATGTCTACTGAGACAGTTGTGTTTCTCAACTCAGTCATGTTAGTTTTACTTACTATTATAATCATTTTTATTTTTTAAATGTCATGTGCATTAGTCTAGGTCCTCTGAGAAAAGGAATACTAAAATAAGGATCAGATGTGCAAAAGACATAATGGGGTAGTGTCTCAGTCTGTGCGGGCTGCTATAAACAAAACTAGGTTAGTCAACAAACCTTTACTTTTCACAGTTCTGGAGACTGGAAAGTCTAAGGTCAAGACAGGCAGATTCAGTATCTAGTGCGAGCCCACTTCCTGGTTCATGCAAGGTCACCTCCCTGCTGTGTCCTCACATGACACAAAGAAGTAGAGTTCTCTGGGGTCCCTTTATAAGGACACTAATCCATTCATATGGGCTCTACCCTCATGACCTAATCTCCTCCCAGATTCACCTTGGGAGTTAGATTTTCAATGTACGAACTTTAGAGACACAAATATTTCAGTCCATGAAAAGTAGGAACAGGAAAAGACAAGGAACATCCTCATACGTGATGCAGGTCTGATGTATGTAGAAAATAAGAGGCAAGGAAAGAAAACTGAACTTACAGCAAAGGTCGAAGAAAGGTTCACCTGCTAGCACAGTCCCACACTTGGAGGAACGCGTCTGCCTTGCTCTGCCTACCGTGCCCAGTCACTGGCTAGGAGAGGTCCACAGAAAACAGGACCTCATAGTGAAGGTGGAAGCCGGGCTATTAGTCAATTATGCTCCGCAGCAAGAGACCTGACGTGTGCATTTTCTTGGACACCTCAGCACACAAACCAACCTGATAATAATAGGTAAGATTTAGTGAGCACTTACTGTGCAGATGCAAGTGTTTTTCATACCTTAGTTTAATACTTACAAACATTATTATTATTATCTATATTACAGACAAGAAAGCTAAGGCACAAGTAGTTGTCAATGAGCAAACTAGGGTCAGACTATAATTGGTATCTTGGTATCTAGAAATCCTTAGTACCTCAAAAATTTGAGTGAAAAGCAGTTATTTTTTCCTATTAAAAATTAGGTCAAACACTTTGGAAAAACTCATTAAAAGCAAGTCCATAAATTATTACTGTCACCTTAAATGTAATTAAAACAACTAAAAGAGATTATGAAAAAGAAATCCTGAAAATCTGGGAAGATTTTCCAGCCACTCAATCAACAAAACTGACAAAAAAATCCCCTGCCCTCATTGAGTTTACATTAATGGGAGAAAGGAGGGCAGGGGAAGTAGGGGTAGGTAATGAGTACTATACAGGATATTAGGAGATGATCAGTTTAACACGGAAAAATAAAATAGGGAAAGAAAGTTTGTAAGTAATGAGAAGAAAGGACGATTTAAAACAGGAAGGTCAGAAAACGCCTCATCCAGTTGATGGTTGAATAAAGATGAAGGATGGGACAGAGGGAAACCTGGAGGGAGCGTATTCAAGGAACAGAGAAAACGGCATGTAAGGGGCAGAAAGACATACCAGCACATTCCACCAGCATCAAGGAGGTGAGTTTAGCCAGAGCAGAAAGAGCAAGGGGGGAACAGCGGGAGATGAGACCTGACAAAGGGGGCAGGACATACAAGGTCCTGTGTGATGGGACACTCTAAAGGTTTCAGCTGAAGCATGTTGGACCCCCCACCTTGGAGGTGTTGAAGAGAAACAAACTCACTTTTCTTATAAAGGAATCACTCTGACTGCTTGTAGGGCACAGATTAGAGTTTGGAGTGGTAAGGATGGAAGCAGGAACACAAATTTAGAGGCGACTGCAGAACCCTACGTGCAGGTTTCAATCTCCACTCAAAAAATCCCAAGGAGAAACTAAAGAACTCCACAAAGTAAAGAATCTAAACTGAGAAAGATGGAGCATGCATCAGGGATGTGCCCCGGGTTGCAATAATGTATGACTACAATCAGCGCAGCCACTTCTGAGGAGGAGGCCTGACTCTGTGCCAGTCCTTTGCCTGTCTGCTCCCCCATTAGTTCCCCTACTTGCTCCTTCACATGACTGAACCCCGAAAACTTCAGTGCCCAGGTCCCCTTGACAGCTGGCCACCAGGGTCTTAGGTTGATGACACACTACCAGGAGACCAGGCATCACGAGGAAGGGAAAGGTCAGGTGGCATCTCCAGGAATAGCCACATCTCCTCTGTTGATTCAGCTCCCCATGGCGGCCCCCTCCACAGCTCTAGTTACCACTGGGTGACCCTGGATCCTGGGATCTGCTCTCATCAGGCAGCTCTTGTGCTACAGTTCAGTATCCACTAGGAAACCCCCACCCCCCCATCCCACCACCCTTCTGATAACACCAACTCCTCTCTTTGTCCCTTTAGCCAACAGGATAGTAGCTGCTTCCTGTAGTTAGTAACCTCTGCCTTCCATAATGGATTCATATTTGCTCTTTTGACTTTTCCAATACCTTTGTAATCAATTCCCTATATTAAATTCCCACTATTAAGCCACTTCATGATAGTTGTTTTTCTGACTAGATCCTGACTACTATGCTCCTACATCAAAAGATACACAAATAAATGTGTCTTTCAGTAGTGTGTCAAATTAAAATCTGGAAAATATGTAGGTATTATTCTGTATGACCCACACTATTCATATCAGCTCCTTCCCAGGGAAATCAGGCTGAAGGAATAATAGGGGAGATGGAAGAAGAGAAGGGGAGGCAAGAGAAAACAGGGGAGGCAGGGAAGGGAGGGACGCAGGTAAGGTGGTGGGGCATGTACTGGGTGCCACTGCTTCGGTGCTTCGCAAACATCCTCCTATCTGGAAGCCAAGGGAGAAACCCCAGAGGCTCCTCGGGGCGTGCAGCTCTGGTGCAAAACCCCATCCCAGTCCTTCTGGAGAGCCTGCTGCCACCAGTCAACACAAGGCAGTAGGCACTCCTGAGGCATTGTCCGCGGAACTGCCAGAAATTAGAGTCTTGCTTTCACCTGCACTGTAGTCGCAGCAGATAATATTGAAAAAGTCAGAGGAGAGGAGGTCTATGCACAGGAAAGTCAACAGAGATAAATGTATCGTGTCTGACAAAGATACCATCCACATTTGCTATGGAATGTCACCAAACAAGGCCCCCCACAGCATGCTGCATAGCTGTGCTAGAACCGGAGTGCAGCACGTGTGAAGGGCTGGGGGACTTCCATGAGCAGCCCTAGGCTGGCTTATTAGCGTTGCAGATAAGTAGTGCATCAACACTGATAGAAAATTCAGCTTAAGTACATGCAGGAACAACAATTCTACAGAAAAATACTTAAGGTGATATTGTGTTGCAAATGTGTATGGTAAAAAGGAAAGGCTGAGTTGACCCTAGAGAAAACAGGTACCTCCACTGATCAAAACACATGACTTCAGCACTACAGCTGTTAGTCAGCACTTAGTTTAAGTCAAAGAGGAAGCATGCCCTTGAAAATCATCGCATGAAGGGACATCACCGTATTTGTGTAAGACCTAAAAATATTAAATAATATTTACTGACTTGTTATATATGAAATATAACCCATAAAAACCTTGAATTACTTAAAAGCCTTTCTCCCTGGAGAGGAAGTAGTTTGTGGTTGAGTCTGAAAGCTTTCAAAAGTGTGACTTTGATGCCCATCTGCTGTAATCAGGGCAAGAGAGAAACACTGATAGGAAAACAAGCAGGATCATTTCCTTGGTAGTATTAGGAATATTCCTTAGCAGCATTCTGCCTGGAAGCTAGCTCTTCCTACGCCAAAATAGTGGACGGGGAGACAGGAAGGGAACAATCACTGGAACGAGAGTCACTATACACACATTTTACTCAGTCCTAATTAACAATCCATTTCCCAGATATGAAAAGGCATACATCAGGAGTGGTCTGAAAAATGTGGTTATTGCTATATCCCTGATAGACTACAGGTTGGACTTCAAACTCCAAACATGGATAGAGACCCCCACCCCCAATTAACATGATAAGCACACCCAAGAGAATTCTAAGGGCAATTAATGATATAATAGCAACTGGACCAGAATGATAGGATATCATGGGGGAGTTTAACCTTGTGGTGGATGTTGCAGGGTGTATTGCTGATACAAACTGACATGAGACCTAATAAATGGAATTCAGGCTACAAGAGAAGCCATGGAAACATGATGAAAAACCCAGAAACTGGAATTTGAAATCCTTTAGATAAAGGTGTGAATATGAAGAAAATGCAGATTGCATTTACAACTATCTTTCAAGCCCTGGCAACTTATTCTAAAATCTAAGCACATTTTCTATTGCATAAGTCTTCTCCACAAACATGGCCAAAATTAAATTTATTATCTGTCCCCTTGCTGGCATAGTTTTGGTGGCTTAACTCCCATCCAAAATCGGTTCTCCTCTGCTTTCCCCTAGTACAGAGATTGGCAGAAAAACTTATATCCTAGCCTTTCGTACAGCTATGGTTTGCCAATAAGACGTAGAAAGTCTATACTACCCAAAGCAATCTACAGATTTAATGAAACCTCTATCAAAATTCCAATAGCATTTTTCACAGGGCTAAATTCTAAAATTTGTGTGGAACCACAAAAGACTACAAATAGCCAAAGGACTCTTGAGAAAGAACAAAAAAGCTGGAGATATTGTGCTTTCTTATTTCAAACTATACTACAAAGCTATACTAATCAAAACATTATGGTATTGGCATAAAAACAGACACAGAGATCGATGGAACAGAAGAGAGCCCAGAAATAAGCCCTCAGATATATGGGCAATTAATTTATAACAAAGGAACCAAGAACATACAATGGGGAAACGACAGTGTCTTCAATAAATGGTGTTAGGAAAACTGAACAGCCACATACAAAAGAATGAAACTACACTGCTATCTGACAATATATTTAAAAATTAATTCAAAATAGAATAAAGACTTGAATGTAACACCTGAAACCATAAAATTTCTAGAAGAAAACACAGGCATGTAAAAGCCTTGACATTGGTCTTCATAATGTTTTTTGGACATGACTCCAAAGGCCAGTGAAACAAAAGCAAACATAAACAAATGGAACCACATCAAACTAAAAAGCTTCTTCACAGTAACCCATCAACAAAATTAATGGGCAACCTACTGAATGGGAGAAGATATTTGTATCATGTACCTCATAAGGGGTTAATATGCAAAGTACATAAAGAACTCATAACTCAACAACATAAAAAAATCTGATTAAAAAATGGGCAGGCAGTCTAAATAGACATTTTTCCCAAAGAAAACAAAGATCACCTCACACCTGTTAAAATGGCTTTTATCAAAAATATAAGAAAAACATGTTGGCAAAGATGTGGAAAAAGTGAATCCTCATACACTTGGTGGAAATGTGAACTGGTGCAGTCACTATAGAAATTGTATGGAGATTCCTCAAAAAGTGAAGAACAGAACTACCATGTGACCTGGCATTCCACTTCTGAGTATTTATTCGAAGAATGCAAGAACACTAATTCAAAAAGATACAAGCACTCCTATGTTCGCTGCAGCACTGTTTACAATAACCAAGATAAAGAAACACTCTAAGTGTCCATTAATGGATGAATGGATAAAGATGATGTGGTATCTATATACAATGACAACTATTCAGCCATAAAACAGGAATACTTGTCATTTGCAACAACACCGTGGATGGACCATGAGGGTATTATGCTAAGTGAAATAAATTAGATGACAAAAGACAAATACTGTGTGATTTCACTTATATGTGGAACTAAAAACAAAATAAAATTCATGGAGAACAGATGGGTGGTTACAGAGGAAAATTGGGTTGAGAGGACAAAATGGGTTAAGGAGATAGACTATTTGATGATGGATAGTAACTAAATTTGTAGCAGTGAACACTATTCATTGTATAAAACATCAAATTATAATGTCGTATACATGAAATACATATAATCTAGTATACCAATTTTAACACACACACACACACACACACACACACACACACACACACACACACACAAAAGGGAGGTCAAGGTGGGGAGGGGTGCTCTTTTCCAGAATAAAGTCTCTCCATGACACAGCACCTATGGCTCCTTCTCCTTTCCTTCTGCCTGGAAGGTAAATCCCTCACATGCAGGTAGTTGCAACCACAAAGGTAAAAGCCCCACGCTAGGGATGGAAGAGCAGGAAAACGGGAAGATGCTGCTTTACGATGGCATCGCTGAGCCACAATCCCAGCCACCACGTTATTATAAAGTTAGAAAAATCAAGCCCAGTGATTTAAGGTGCTATAAGACAGGCTTTGTGTTCAAAGCCAACATAATCCTCACTGGAATATCTCAAATCATTTTTGTCTATTGGTAATGTTATACCCATCCCACAAGTGGCACCAGCAAGATCCTAAAATAATCTCTAAATCCAGCTCATTTACCAGTCCCTGTTTGCTTCGCACTGTGTTTCCAAACCATCTCTTACAACCCTTCTCTTGTTTTCTCCATCACCTTATCTGTCTTCACACTCACCACGTTCATTCGTGCTTCCCTTCCCTAGACCACTGACATGCTACCAAACTCCTCTCCCTGCCACCAATCTGCCAGTCTTCTTAGACACACATTCATCTACTTCCAGGATTTTCAGACACACCAACATGAATTCTTGGCTCTCGACTTGCTTCACACAAGAGCCTTCACAATAAAGGAGCCAATAATTGCTAAAAATCACATGAAAAATGAGCATTTTAGCTAACATTTTTTTAAAAAGTAAAACAAGACTCCGTTTGTGTTCACCAAATATACAAAAATGTAAAACAAACTCTTTATGGAGCACAGTAAAAACTATATCTCTTTGTTTAAAAAAATAAGAAACTTTACAAATACATTTTTAATACACTATTAAAAGTTGGCAGGGCTGAAGTGAAGTGGGTATGTGGGTATTCTTACAGACTATTCACAGGAATGACTATGTAGTTGTTCTAGAAAACATTTATTCAATATACACTACAAGTCTGAAAATATGTACACTCTTTACTTTGTTATTCCCAGTCTAAAAATGCATCCCTCACCACCCATAATGTATACTTAGAGGGTTATCATTGCACAAATGTTGAGTAAATTATGGCACGGAAATATATGAAAAGAGTACACACCATTAAAAAAGTATTAGACTGTTTTAAATAGAAAGATATTCAGGATATAATGTTAACGGGAGAAAAAAGGCAAGACACAAAGTTGTTCTCAGAGAGTGATCAATGGGGGAGAATAGTCGCGGAAACAGTCATACGGATGACTTGCTCAGCGTCTGCTGCTGTTAATTCTAGTCAGACTATACGTATTTTCCCCTTGATTTCTCTGTATGCTTCGGGGCTTTACTATAAGCCCATGTTATTTCTACGTTCAGAAAAAATATATAATTCTGGAGCGTTATGAGTAATAAAGACAGTAAAAACTAAAAAATTAAAAGAAATTGGGGTTGGACTATTTATTAAACGATGACAGTGTTCCATAACCAGATTCAACACTGCTTCGGGGAAGGTAACACATACCCCAGGTAAAGGCACACACTTAGAATCAAGATCAATAACCTCCTTGGAAGTTTGACAGACTTATTAGAGTTCATGAGAATTCAGAATTCCAATTATGAGGTCCTGATATTTGAAGATTTCCTATTCAAACAGTTTCTCACACAATCCTAATTTATAAAGCTACCATGGAGAACCACAAAAATGCTCAAGTCCTCTTATGCCAGGCTTTAACAGGGTGCTTTAGTGGCACATGGTTTGTTCTGCAATTTGACTTCAGTGCAATCTAATAAAACTATTTTAAACAAGAGCTCTTGTAGCAGAAACAAAGTATTTGTTATCTGGGGCGGGCGGTAGGAATGCCATACCTTGGGAAGCACCTACAGTAAAGATCCAAGGGTTTGGAGACACAGATCTGAGTCAGAACTTCAACTCCATTTATGAATTGCATGGCCTTAGGCAGGTTGCTTATAATCCCTGAGCAAATATTGAAATAGAAATAAGATAAACTCAAACTTCTAAGATTTAAAAATGTCATTTAATCCTATTCTTTTCTTTCAGAAGCCATTATGTGTTTTATCCCTTGCTTTTTAACCTTCATGCTCACCACCGGGTAAACATTAATATTGCTGGCACATTATGTACAGTTGACATTTCGGCCTATATATTTTTTTGTGAAGGTATTGAGATCATTCTGCTATGAGGCATCTGAGCAGCAATACGTAATTCTGAAATTAATGAAAACACTGGGGGCCTAGTGAATGAAGTCCCTGGTGAGAAAAACCCAAGTACAAAGTGCAGTATTTAAGCAAATATGAAAAGAGCCGCCTTTAATGAGAATAAAAAGAAGACCCATAAAAAGTTAAAATGTTCTCATTGTCATGCAGTTAAGTTAGCCTTTAGGAGGAGATAAAAACCACAGATGGTACTTCTACCTACTGAAACCATTACACACTGACATGGTCAGGGAGCAGGGCCTAAGGGCCTTGCACTGTAAAAAGAACTGAGTAACTCCTGCCAAAAAGCAACTAATGGAATTCAGGTCTCTCCATGACCCTAGCCCTACCTCACAAGTTTTTTTTCAGAATGCACTCCTGATTCCCCTTTATACTCCCTTTATTGGTTTGCTCCTAACGCTGCTTAAAATATTCAATTCAACTGGATTTTAGTTAATTTAATATTTATACTATTTTACATTTTAGAAAAATATCCCCAAAACGCCTATAAAATTTTATAAATTATTGACTGAACATGGGAATCATACACAAATGTTGAAGAGTTGATTAGCTAATTAGAAAAGAACCTTTTAATTTTTATTCTTAATTAATGTTTATAATAACTGGTTGTTTTGTTTTGTGGGAAGTAGCAAAAGATATATACACTCAGAGACTGAGCCGACTTTGCCAGCAATTTAGTCCAGGTTTGCTATGGGAATTTTAATTTCAGAAGCCAGTAACATACAGGATAATCTCACTTAATAAGCAAAACAAATAAGTAACATACTCTAAATAGATGACCGATTAATGACCCTATTGTTCCAGGCAAGAGGAGGTAAAGGAATAAAGCCCACATTTAAGAGCAGTGTACCTTTTTAGAGGGGGCGGCACACAGGAGAGGTAGTATCCAACCAAGAACTGACTTCCAGCTGCCAACACAAAAGTAAAAGTCCCCTGTTGCTAGAGCCCATTGCTAGGGAAATCAGACGCAGTGTTGATAGGCAGGTTGATCTCTTCCAAGGGCCCACTGCATGGCTGGCTTATCACCCCTGCCAACCAAAGAGTCACCTCGACCACAGCAGAAACTCTTGAACAGTCCTCACAAACTCTCAGAATTTATAAATGTTCCCTTGCCAAAGTTGCTCCTTCACAAGTTCCTCTGGCTAAGGTCCCAGTGAGGCCCCCTCAGCTGCTGGGTTGCTGCCTGCTTACCAAGGACAACAGGTGTACAATGATGACATCCTGGTACTACTTACCTTCATTCTTACACCAAAGCAATGTGGAATGACATCCTGACACAATTTCACATTAGCAAAGCACTTTTTTCCCTTTGTTATAGCAGATTAAAACAACTTAAGTCATAAACAGGGGGATTTAAAATCATAATAAACCTAGACACAACACTGGCTTATGCTGAATGAGCAAAAGTTTCTTTCAAAATTCCTTTCTCCAAACAGAAGTTTACATTTCATCATATCAAAGTCATTTTAAAATCTATGGGCATGCCCTGGCTGGGTGCATCAGTTGGTTGGAGCGATGCACCAAAAAGGTTGAGAGTTCCATCCCTGGTCAGGGCACATACCTAAGTCACAGGTTTCATCCCCAGTGAGGGCACTTACTGGAGGCAACTGATCAGTGTTTCTCTCTTACATCGGTGTATCTCTCTCTCTCTCTCTCTCTCTCTCTCTCTCTCTCTCTCTCCCTCTCCCCACCCCAACACCCCCTTCCTCTCCCCTAAAATCAACAAACATATCCTTGGGAGAGAGTTTTTTAAAAATTAAAATCTATGGTCCTTAATAGCTCCATTTATACACAGGGGAGTCAAAGATACAAGTACTGATTCATGTAGAAAATTAAAACATAAGAAAAATAGGGAATATTTTAATTACACACATAATACGAGTACATCGTTACCATGTTCTTTGATTCTCCGAAGCAAATTTTGTATTACTCTGTGTACCTAAATAAAGCCAAGAGGCAGGCAAAAAGAAAACACTTGATTGTTAATGGCAATCAATCTGGAGTATGATTTGAAAATTCATCCAAATAGAACATTTTGAGGTTTATAGGTGTGCTAATAAAGACAGTAGGATGAGTTCAAGAAGCAATGTCACCCTAAAGAAATCAAATACCCTTCTTTACTACCTGGTCTTGCATTTCAACTTCACACAAAAAAAAAAAAATTACAAAAGTTGAAAGACATGGTCCTATAGCCAGCGAGAATGGAAACAAGTTTCTATCACAACAAAAACTTTTAAAACCCAAAGGACTATTATAGCATTTTAGAATTCCCAAAAGATAAAGACAAGAAGAAAAAATCATCTGAGAAAGGAGGAAAATGGGTCATGTAAAAATGAAACTAGACTGCAAACACTTCATTAGCAAAAATGGAACCTAGAACACCGTGGACTAATCATACCTTCAAAGTTCTGAGGGAGAATGATTTCAACCAAGACTAGTATGCCCTGCCAATTTCTCAACCAAAACAAAGTCTCAGACCTGCAAGGACTCAAAAGATTTATCACACTTTTTACAAAGGTGCATGTGAAAAAATTAAACAAAATGAGGGAATAGGGAAACAGTTTCTCAAACTCCAAAGAACTAGGAGAATGACAACTCTCAGCAAACACAGATTCAGAAAAAGAGTTAAGTCAGAGGGAGGCTACGGGAGGCACATATCTGCCGGGAAATGGTAAAAACAGAGATATTAGTGCTATCCTTTGGAATATTGATTTTCAGACCTAATCACACATGACATCCCTTGCACTAGATAGCCCCCCCTTCACCCTCCTCCTCAGTGTCCTGGGAGCCTAATGAACCACAATAGCCAAGTATTTTTGCTCTTCAGTTTCTCTTTGGGTTTCCCTTTTTATGAAATATCAGCATGAAACCAGAGGGAGGCAAGAAAAAGGAGAGAGAGGAGATTTACTCCCTTCGCTCCATGCCTGCCATGCAGACTCCGAGACTAGACCCTTAACGTGGAGACCTCGGATTCTGGCAGACGGCCCTCCTCCTGCACCTTCAGCTCCTGTCTAGATCAGGCCACAGCTCCCTCATTTTGCCCTCGGAGGCCTAGGGGTAAACAAGGGCTTCCCCGTACAGCCAACTACTGTACGCTTCACCGTCCCTCCGAGGTTCTCTTAAACATGCCTGACCCTCCGTAACGTGTGAATTGCTCCTTGGAGTGTGACAGCTACTTCCTACTGGGTGCTGATAAGTCCCTCTTTAATCTTAAAAGAAAACAAAAATAACCCTTTTGCTATGCAGAAGTAAAATTTAACACATTATATTATCTGTACTGATGTTTTCAAAAATATAAATATATGATCCTAACTAGAATAGAAATAAACAAAGAAAGTGAAATAAAGTGTCTTAGTGTGTAAAGGCTTAGGCATAGTTGGTCTAGGACATAAACTAGGTGCCTGTTACATAATGGAGGAGTCTGAATTTAAGGAAGTCAGAAAATATTTAACTACTGTCGATACTATTCTTTATTTTTGACATTTTGAAATAAAGGCTAAGTCGTCTTGGTATATATCTATAAAATCAAGGAGAACGTGAGAACTGAAAATGAAGGCTGACACAGCATCCTGCACTGATAACATGAATACCACAAGCATCACTGCTGTTGCTGACATTTTCAAAATGACTGTAATTATTATGCTAAGTGAAGTAAGCCAGTCAGTGAATGACAAATACCATATGACCTCACTTATAAGAGGAATCTAGTGAACAAAATAAACTAACGAGCAAAACAGAACCAGAGACGTGGAAACGGGGAACAGACTGACAGCTGCCAGAGGGGAGGGGGGAGGCAGGGAATGATGGAAAGGGATTTGTAGAAGAATATGTATGAATGACCCATAGACATAGACAATGGTGTGGGGACTGACTGTGGAGAGTGGGGTGGGCAGAGGAGGGCAAAGGGGGAAAAGGTGGGACAACTGTAATAAGATAAATAATAAAATAAAAGGTATAAAAGATTTGAAAAAAACAAATGATTGTAACTGAGTGGAGGCCTGGCGGCCTGCTGCTTTGAAAGCCAATACTTGAGATGCAGGTGCTGATGTAAAGAAAAGTGGCTTTATCTTTACTTTTTTTTATTTCTTTTTAGAGAGAGGGGAAGGGAGGGAGAAAGAGAAAGGAACACTGTTGTAAGAGAAACACCTACCAGTTGCCTCTTGTAGGCACTCTGACCCGGAATCAAACCAACAACCTTTTGCTTTGTGGGACAATGCCCAACCAACACAGCCGCACCAGTCGGGGCAAAGGAAAGTGGTTTTACTCAGGTGCTAGCAACCTGAAATATGGGGGACTCTCATCTCAAAGCCCATCTTGACATCTCACTGCAGGTAGGGGTTTTTATAAGGAGGGCGGGAGAGGAACAAGGAAACAAAGGGATCAGGAGGCGAGGTTGTGGACATGCTGGCAGTGTCCATGGTGGCCCCGATATGGATATTTAATGTCAGCATCCTGGAACCGGTCAGTGCCAGCCAAATTCCTACAGCTGGGCAATCTGCATCACCCAAAGTCATGGTCAAGGCTGTTTCTTGTACAAGCAGGAACTGGAACTGCTGGTGCTTGCAATATGCTTACAAAGAAACTGTCATTATGTGAGTTCTTTTTATCAGTTTGTTAGTATATCTTACTCTAATTTAACTACTCTGATTTAGCATATAATAGAAAGTTTTTATTCCCTGTTTCAATTCCCCACCGTCAATTCTTTCTCCATATCCATGGAGCTACTGATGTCCTCTGAATCTTCTAGGGGAGTGAAAAACCTGAGCTCATTGTAAAGCAAAATATCATGCATTAAAAGCAGATATATTTTTTAGAGGCACCTGTTGACCAGATATAATTTTTCTGCTGTGGAAAATATAAGTCATAAGGAGATTTAAAACAACAAAGACAAGCATTAAAGAGAAGAATGGTTAAGCCTTAATTAAATTCCTCCTCACAGGGGCCTGAGTCCTTGTGGTATCCATGAAAATAGCTCAAGGCTGGAGGAAGTTTTGTTACTGTAGTTGTCCTGTTATCCCTGTGACTGTGACCGCTGTGTGGTCTTTAGTCAATTTGGTGTTAAGTACAGAGCATGTGGCTTCTGTGTCTATTAAAAAGTTAATGAACTTGTTCCCCAATGTCAATTGTACCCAGGGGCTCCTGTGGGGAAATAATGAGGGGTCAAGAGGGTGTCTAAAGGAGCCCCTGGACCTCCTCATTCATTATCTGAGTCATCACCATTTCACCATTGGCTATGTGTCTTTTTTTTATTCGTTTCTTTTTCCTATGCCCACTGCTAGGTACCCGAAGCTTTCTGCCATGGTGACCTTCTGTACCTGGTCTATGATCCCTGCTACAATTTTGTCTAACTGCCTACTACATTCCCCCTCAAGAATCTTGGCTCTGAATCCTTTCAGGAAACAGGAACACAGGATCTTTTCTGTAACTGCTTCCTGCTGAAGAAGGATGTCATTTTCCTTCAGAGCCAAGAGATCCTGGCTCTCTCTTAGGGCAGTGGTAAGGCCCGGGCACAGAGGAAGGTGGCAATGGTGACTAGAGCTGGTATTATTCCCTGAGTATGAGTAGGGCATGTAGCCTGGTTGAGACAAACTGTGTTACAAATCACAATGTTATTGGGGCAAAAGCTAGAAAAACTTAGGATCCAGTTCTGTTCATAAATGAAAAATAATACATTAAAGATAATTAACTGAACTAGAGTTTAATCTCCATAACTGTGTATTATAGAGTCTACTGAAACATAATGTCTGCTTCCCAAAGTCACCCTTATTTTTATCAGAGCCAAATCAAGACCGGTTCATTTACGGCATTAAACCCAGTTTCAATTTGGCCTTATTTGCATAAACACAACAGGATTAGCAGTTGATTATATAGGCTTTCTTAAATGTGTTTTGCTGGAATCTTAAAGAATTTTCAGATTGAGCTTTAATTAGCCCCATAAGGCAGAGAAGCCAAGCCATCCAGTTGTCAAGAGACTTTGCCTGCAATATCTATAACTTTGGGAGAGGTCCTCAAGTTCTCGAGTTTCCCAAAATGTCTTGAGGTTCTTCCTTGCCATCTCCCAGGAAAGCAACCTTCACCTTTTACCTGGAAAGACTGCCATTAACCTTATGAATAAGCAAGGCACCAGGTCCCTTTTATCACTTCAAAAATCAATCTTCATTCCTTAGAGCTTTTGCTGTCCTCCAGAGTCTAGGCATGTCTCTCTCAGACACGACATTCCAATCAAAGTCTTGGTTAATAAAATCGCAATGGGAAAGTGGACTTATGTGTTCTGTTATGAAGAAATCAGATTCCTACTGTATTTATGCAAATTACTACATTGCCATGGAAAAAAGACTACTCACTCATTAAGAGTTTCCAAATACCAGAGGGATCAGGTAGGGAGAAAAAGTATATGCCTCAATATTGCTTACGAAAGTGTAATTTACCAAACCAAATGGCTTTAAGGAAAAAAAAAAAGTTTCCTATGTCTGAAAAAACAAAGATTAAAATTAGCAATATATTCAATAAAAAGTTGCAGAATTACAATCATCTTCAGTTTATTCTGTACCGTAATCAATTTTTGGTTTATCCTGGTTATTTGCCAGTATTTTTATAAAGCCAGTTATTCCACAGAATTCTAGTAATCTCCATCCAGTTCAAAAATATGATCTGAAAATTTATTCTCAGAAATATGTAAATTAAAGTAAGTCAGAGTCCTTTCAATCAATTTTTCTGAAGATGTAAACATATGAGAAAGAACCCCCAAAAAACAGAATTTATTAAAAAATTGTGTATTTATTCTTATATGTTTAAACTTTGCCTTCAAAGTCCTCCCCACTTGATGTAATACACCTACTGAGACACTTTTTCCACTGCTCACAAGGGTTTTTGAACTTGTCGATTTTGATGCCTTTTAGAGCTTCTGCCATTTTTTGCTTCACCTCTTCCACATCAGCAAAACATTTCCCTTTAAGGACATTTTTTATCTGGGGACACACAAAAAAAGTCACTCAGGGCAAGGTCATGTGAAAAGGGAGGGTGAGGTACAAGGGTCATGCAGTTTTTGGTCAAAAACTGCTGAACACTCACCACAGTTTACAAGTACAGTGCGCTCATAAATAACCCATCATGAAATGGTCAAACCCATTAAAAGAGTCTTCCAAAAAAATTCACTGAAGCCAAATGCAGCCTCTCATAACAACGCCAGCTGGTACACTATAGAGTTGGGTTCCCAGAACACTCACCTAGCAGGGGAAGCCTGTACTACAAGAGGTGAGCCCTCCAGAAGATAACTCTGGATTTTTGGGGTCCCCCATCATATTTGTAAATGTATCAGGGTAAAACAATGACTGTCTCTAACAAATGAACTTAAAATGACATGATTTTAGATCTGATTATAATGCAATTAAAGGAATTTGCTCTCCCGTAAAAACATTTTAAGATAACAATTAGAATTACAAGTGAAAGTATATCAGATCTTTGTAGACTCTGAGACCTTTATATAAATTCTAGAACATCCACTTTAATATTAAAAATGTGTATAGAGCAAGCAAATAGAACATAACTATTATTTCTTTATTTGACAAAGCTACCCATGTACTTTTGCATATCAAATAAGCCTAATTAATTCAAAATTTCTTCTTCATAAGGAAAAAGAACAAACCCCCACAGCATTACAGGGACCCGTTAGAATGACCCAAAACCAATTTTAGGTGAAGAAAAGGTCTCTTAAAATTTAAACCCTGGGAAGGTTGTCAGACATTTGATTAAAAAATTATATATTATTATGAAACAACATTAAAATTATTTACTCAAAGTGACAATAAAGTTATCAAACATAAACATAGGCTAGCAAAACTTTAGTTCTTAGATAAAGAATATGGGTTTTTAATTAATCAATAGCTGATGATTACAATATAACACATAACTATTTTTTAAATATAGAATCTTTGCTTTCCATGCAGATGCGGGAAAAACTTTCCCTTTTTACAGACTGACACAGAACCAAACAAATTCTGTACTAACTTTACTTTCGATCTTTAGATTCATATACCTAATTAAATTCATAATTCACCTTACTATATAATTTCCTCTCAAAATCTTTTTACACACCTTCAACTTGCAGACTATGCAATGTACATAATCTTTCTGCAATTTACGCAGTCCCTTTTAGTTTGCTTCTTAAATCATTCAGAAATAACCAATGTTAGAACACATTATTTTCTTCTTTTTCCTCCAACAAGTGTTTTCAATACTTTATAGCTTCTATTACCAAACCATACAATTTCTTTCCAACTTAATTAGAATTCTTAATTCTTAGAAACCTTTATTTTTGGTGACAATTAAATGTAATTAGCATTTTTGGATTGATACTTTTATGATAACATTTCATAACTTTTAGAGACACTTTTTCTGCATTCACAAACACACATTTCCAAGACACATACTTCAAATAAAGTACAACATATATTCAGTAACAGAACTAAATCCATTTTCTAGCTTCCCTGCAATGAGAAGTCAAAGTAGGTAAGCTCAGATCAATTAATATCCTAGCATCCTGTTATTTCAAAATATCTAGATATTTAATAATTTTCATCACTCAACCCATCAAAACTCCAAAGTTTCAAGTCACCAAAGACTTTGGAAAACTATGTTTAGGTATATATATTATAACTATTGAAAAATGTTATCAAAATCCCTTTATTTTAGTTATATCTATTAGTCCTTGAGAACTTTGAGAATTTAAAGTCAATTATCACACAACCCTTTTAATTTTTTTGACAAATTTGTAACAGAGATAAGTAACATGAATTTACTCATGCACCCCCAGGCAGAATAAACATGTATTTTATGTTAATAACTTTAAAAAACATCAGTTATACTTAAACCAGCTCTAATATCAAATATTTTTCCATATGATCCTGAAAAAAAAAAAAGTGCGAGAAATTTTCTTTTATTTATTTATTTTTGTTTTTAATGACTTTAAGGAAGCTGGAGGAGAGGTGGGGGAAATACCATGCTTGGCTGGCTTTAGCCACTTAACTTTTTTTTTTAAATGCCACTGTTTTTTTCACATTGAGCTGGTGCAATTGGTCTCCCTTTTCCACAGCCTGCACAGTATTTGGCATTAATTACCCTATTGTTCCTGGGACTACAGCAGCTCCTGGACCCCCAAGAGGAGGATTTAGAGTGTTTAAAAGATTTACCTCCTCATCTCCTCGTTTTTTCCTTTGAGTTTTACCATTTGGGAGGGGGGTGAGATTTTTTTTCATCCTCTTTGAACCATCAATTTAAATCCTTTCTGAGTAGAGTCCTTAAGATGTAACAACATGAGAGCTTGCACATAAGAAATCTTACCCTAGTTACAGACCATTGGCAAAACAATTCTAATTAGTCATTGACTTATACCTGTTAAGTTGACCAGTCAGCTAAAATGTGTGACCTAATGGACTCTCTGATGGAATCATGACCAAGCTGCCCACTTCAAAACAGAAACAAAAACAACATCTAAAGGAAAGACAAACCTCATACAAATGAGCACTCACACACCTAATTCTTTAAAAGGAGGGGCAGGGACATTAGCATGAATGACCTTCACAAGCTCTAAATGGCACAGAGCCCAAACGGCAAAGTCAGAGGATCCCCTGTGTGCACAAAACAGCCAACGGCAAACCAAGTCCTTAAAAGATAAGAAGGCAAGCAAAGAACAACGGTAACCAGTTTCATTTCAGACAACAGCTCTTAGAAAGCTCTCAAACAAAACAGACAGATGAGGGATCAAAAAAAGAACAAATATTCAAAACCCAGAAATCTAAAACCAAAATAGCAAAAGTATGCTCCAAATCCCACAATGGAAGAACTGGGACTTTCTTAGTCACCAAGCAGTACCTATCTCCATAAGGCACTTATTGATTCCTACAGAATCCCAGATGGTTCAAAGAACTGAAGTGGTCATGCTGGGGGCTCCTGGTGATGCACACCAGGGACTTACCCAGTTTGAAGTCCACTGAGTCCCCAGAGACCCTTTTTCTTTCACCAGTAAAGTGTTTAAAGGAGGACTGAGAGGGAGAGCAGAGAGAGTCCCCAAGATAAAGAACTATTGGCAGCTGCTGGGAAACTCCTGCAATCCCTGCCATGGGGTCAGCCTGCCACAAGCCGCTGGAATTCCAGCCCAGGCACTCCGAGCCTTACCAAAGTCCATGTTCTCCTGCCTGGCTTGCCAAAAACTGTAACTGAATGCAGGTCCAGATGCCTGCTGCTTCTGGGTGCCTGCTGCAACAAAAGCCAAACTCATGAGACAGGTGCTGGTGAAAAAGGAAAGATGTTTTTTGCCGGTGCCAGTAACCTAGAAGATGGGGGACTCTCATCTCAAAGCCTATCTCAACATCTCAGCACAGGCAGGTGTTTTATAAGGAAGGAGAAGAACAAGGAGAACAAAGAAATTAGGGGGAGAGGCTGTGGACATGCTGGCAGTGTCCATGGTGGTCCTAATATGGATATTTAATGTCAGCATCCTGGAATTGGTCAGTGCCAGCCAAACTGCCACAGATGGGTGATCTGCATCACCTGAAGGCATGGTCAAGGCTGTTTCTTGTACAAGCAGGAACTGGAATCAATGGCGCTTGCAATATGCTTACAAAGAAATAAGTATGTGAGTCCTTTTCATCAGTATGTTAGTACATCTTACTCTCATTCTATTTCATGGTAAGTCAGAGTAGTATAAAGTCTTTTTTCCTTGTTACATAATAAGCAATTCTCAGAAAAAGTCCCTAACAAAATAAAGTGCAATCTTCCCTCAATTTACCCAGGAGTTGTATTTCTAGAAAAATCATTATATATTAAATCCAGGCAACTCAAATAATCATAAACTAGCTTCACCTACTCCAATAGGACATTCAAATACCATGTAAGATGAAGGGCAATTCATTACGTGTTTCAGGATTTCTTGAATCTCTGAGTGTCTACCAAATACCAGTAGTAAACATCTGGTATTTACTACCATCCTCATTGAGAACCACTAGTTTATAATTTGGGACACCTTAAGGAGACAATGAAGGAAGACAAGATGGTAAAGAAGAAAAAACAAGTGGACTCCAAGAAAAACAAAAAATGTTTTATAAGAAAAGGAACACAACCAAGCCTATTGCGTGGTTTTTCAGTGAAAAGTCGTCTTGAAAATGTAAACTCCATTAGTTTTCAATTTCTATTATTAACTACTCAACAAAGTGCAGAGATCTTGATGATTCTCACAGAACATAAAATAAATTAGCAACCTTGGGAGGATATTTTCCTCACAAAAAAAAAAGTCTAGATGCAGATGCTGTTGGCAATGGTTTCAGAATCAAATGTGTCTAATCCAGCCAGCACCTTGAAATCCACTTCAGTATTTCCCTCAGAGTCACAAGATGATTGTCTCCTGTCTCATACACCAGAACTTATGTCACATGGCCGCCTATAGCTGCAAGGGAAGCTAGAAGTAGAAATGCAGCAAAAGAGGGGAAATAAATATCAAGTAATTAACACTAATAGCAGGAAGAGTACAGCCATAAGGTTCATAGAGAAAGGATCAGGAAATAAAGAGATAGTATTTTACTTAAGTTACAAAACTAATTGTAGATAGGATGTGGATATAACAGACTTCTTATAAGAGCTAAAAATCAAATCTTTTAACTAAAAAAAGTTAGCAATAACATGATGAAAGTTCACTTCTCTCATTTAGAAATCTGAGCTGGTATGACAGCCCTCCTCTGCAAAGCTTTCAGTGTTTTAGACTCCCTGATATGTGTTGCGTTACTATCCTCAATAAGTAGCAACCATCTCACAGTCTGAATGGCTGATCTAACTATTACCACACTGACACTAATATTCCAGCCAGGGGGAAAGAGATGAAAAAACAAAAACAAAAACAGGGAGAACATGTTCCTCCTCCTTCAGGGAATAACCCATGGGGTTTGTCCATATCACTTCCATCCATACGCCACAAACTTGAACTTAGTCTTTTACCTATATCTAGCTGCAAGAGAAGCTGGAACAGATATCAGATCTTCATTGTTCCCAAGTAGCAACAATTTGTAACAATTTAAAGCAAGAATCAGTAAGCAGCATACTTGCTCTTGTTCTGGTAAGACTCATTTTCCCTTCTCAGGGAAATTTCAGCAGTCTATGGCCTGTCCTCCTTAATTCTGTAAAAACAAAGATATTGCCTGTACAATTCCTCACGAAGACTGATGATCTCACAGGATCTAGCCCTGTTTCCATGTGGGAGATACAAAGTTGGCATCCCTCAGCTTTGTGTTGATCCACATTCCCTTTGGACAATCATGTTCAGTCCCACGGTTAACAAAAAAGGAGTGCAGGATGAGAAATGTAGTCTTTAGCCAGGCAGCCATGTGCTCAACCAAAAAAGTTTATTGCTTATAAGAAGGGGAAAACATATTAAAGTCAACTAACAAAAACAAATAAGGCTGAAATCCATATTCCAAGTAAAAGAGAGGGGAAGCAGATGCTTGTGTGTATGTGCTAAATCTTCCCACCCTGCCCGCCCCTTTTATAGAAGTAATGACTGAAGTCTAAAAAGAATGAATGAGGAAAATGGTGTGAGCATCTTACATCAACTTATGAAGAATTTGACAGAAGCAGTTAAAACATTAATAGTTAAGAATGAAAAAGGTACATGACTGGGAATGGAAAGGAATGGGACAGGGGACAATTGCTTTTTATTGTTAAGATCTGCAAGACTTTGATTTTTTAAACACATGAATATATTTATTATTTTAATAAGAGCTTAAATACTTTAGCATGTTATAATCCTCATTATAATTGCTCATTATAATTGCTATGAACTTAGTTAAATAACATTGAGTAAATACTACCTACATTCTACATAGATATTGCCTTTTAGGCAACAACCCTATTCAAACCTGAACCACTGCCCAATTTCCTAACTAGTCTTCCGGCTTCCACTCTTGACCCTTTAGTCTATTCTCAAGGTTGTACTACTTTGGGGTGGGGGAGCTTAAATTCCATGTAACTGGTATCCTCTGGAGTTGTGCAATGTAGTGGCACTATCTAATATCAGATCAAAGAGATCTTTTCAGAATCTTAATTAGATCACTTCTTGAACCTGCTTAAACCTTGTCAATAGTGTCCTATCACACTTAATTCTCATCTTACCTTCATCTAAAGAAAGCTAACGGCACCTCTCCAGACTTTATATCTTCGAGTGGCTTAATCCAGATTTCATCCCACTTTTTGATTTATGTATTACAGCATTTTACAAGTTCTTTAAATTTGATTGTTTCACTCACAACTGAAATGAGAAACAGTTAAACTTAGTAAGTATCCAATTTAATAACAAAAACTTGCTATTTGTACAATACTTCATGGCCTATGTCTCGATTCTACCAGATCTGAAATCTACATTTATCACTAATAATTTTCATTTCACTTCTATAAAACAAAAGCACAACAAATATTCATGTACATATGTACACTTATATTTATATTTTCATTGTTTTTCCCACAAAAGAGTCTATACAAAGAATAGGACTGCTGAAGCTTAATTGTTGCGTGGCAAAGTCACAATGTAATAATTCAAGATGTTCATCAGATATCAAAAAGACTGAATTCAGTATGCAAAATACAGTTTAGAAATATGAACATATGAAAAAGTAGGTTAAAAATTAAAACTAAAAAACAAAAAGAATCCCTCATAGACAATAGCAAGGAAAGGGGGGAGCTAGGAAAGCACAAAGGTGGGATAAATGGTGATGGAAGGAAACTTGACTTGGTGTGGTGAACAATACAATATACAGATGATGTATTATAGAATTGTACCTCCGAAACCTATATAATTTATTAACCCATGTCACACCAATAAATTGAATTTAAAAAAAATTAAACCTAAAATGAGTTGCTAGGGTCACTAATGTTGGAGTCACCTTTATATTTCTAAATCCAATTAACATTTTCAGTCCCCAGGTTAGTGGACCTCTCAGTAGCACTTGATACTGTTTTCTACTCCTTTTCAATAGCTCTTCCTTTAGTTTTTATCACACAGACCATCCTAGCTTTCTTCTTACATATCTGTCTGTTTTCTCCATTTCCTTTGCCAGGTCATTCACCTCTCCTGTCTTTTAAATCCTGAAATTAAGACTAAGTCATTAAAACCTTCGCTTTGCTGGGCTCTCCTTCAGCCACATCATTCGTGTCCATGGATTCAACTACAATCGATCCACATGACAATTCCCAAATTTACCTCTTGTACCCAAATTTCTCCCCTGAGGGGGTGAAAAATGTCCTTTGGATCTTTACTTATTTAAAGGACCACAAATTCAACATATCACCTATTAGATTTCAGCTTCTTATGGCTAGATCTGTATTGGATTAAGTTGTCTCAAATATCTGTAAGGGAATAAAAAGAAAGGAAAAAATAAAGTCCAAAGCCTAGGATTCTAGGATGCAGTGGTCAAACTACATGGAAATTCTTATGGGATCACATAAATTCTACTTTCACAATTGAATCACATAAATTCTATTTTTCATAATTATTTGGTCGCTTTGGCCTTCCCCACTTCTGTCATTTTGGACATATTGCTCTAACCTGTAAACGCAGAGTAGTTGAAGCAGGGATGGGAGAACAAGGAATTGCTTTAATCTCAACCTCCCTACTACCTGAGGATATATGCAATCCTTTACTTAAGAAAAGCAGAACTTCATGAAATGTGGACTACAGTTGTCTTTGTTTCTGATGATATTCAGTGCTTTTTAAGCCTTTTGGCTAAAGTAGTATTTTGAGTTTTACATAGTTTCTAGAGGACCAAGTTAAAATAAAATCCTTATCTCTTTAAATATGATTTGGAATACATTTTCCCAAATTTGTTCAAGTAGTAAGAATACAGGTTTCATGGCAGAATTTAGTTTTTCCCACCTCCCAATAAAAAATATATATATGCAGATCCATAATAGCATTTTAAAAGATAACACTGTGGACTAAATATAAAATTAAAACACACTTTTCAGAAGAATGTCCACTAATTTCATAATCCATGAAGAAAATTGGACACATGGCCTTATAAAACACATGTGCTCTGCCCAGTGAATCAAAACAGTAAGCATAACCATGAGAAAGTGAAGGAAGATTTGTATTATGTCACTACCTGTCCCACGCTCCGGGGTAAAAGAGCTGGAATATCACATAGCAAAGACATTAAAAAGAAAAAGAAAAAAAAAAGCAACGGAAACAGGCAGTGAACAAAATGGGAAACAGATTAAACATACCTAAAATGACTAATAAAATGTTTAAAACTCTTATTACAGACCAGGCAAAAATTGAATAGTTTTCCCTATTAAAAAAAACAAAAACAACTCAAAATGTGTTTATTCATACATATATATACGCAGATGTATGTCTATATAGCTGTTTATATATAGGTGAACATGACTACAGGTATGCACGTATTTTAAATAACTATCATGTCTCTGAAAACTCCCCTAAAGTAGTTTCGATATTAAAATTGGACAAACTAAAATCCTTGTCTAACACACACAGACCCTAAATAGATCAAAGGCCATTATTTTTCACTGATTTTAAGTACAGTATATACTTAGGAATCTTCATACAGTTAACAACCTGGCATCAAAATCTGAGTTAAGCACTTCTAGAAACAAAATGAATTTAAAATACATACAATTATATTAGGATAATTTAGCCCTTGATGGGGAAAGACAGAAAAATAAGATAGAAATGCTTATTATAATAATGCTATTTGATTTTTTATCAAAGTTTTCATTCTAAAGTCAGAATATAATTTTTATGTAAACTTAATTACACACTACAATGAAGTAGTTCTGTTGAACCATACTCTGTCAACATAAAATCAGAAAGCTATTACTTCAGAGGAAACAATATTTCAACATTTGAAATAAATTACCATTCTGATTAATGATGTAAATACTGGTTCAAGGGGAAAATAAAATCTGAAATAACAGATTAGGCAAAAAATAAAAGTAAGTTTCATAATGTAACATGCAGACTGATGCCTAACTGTGTCTAGACGTAAACTCATAGCTTTGTATACTTTTATTTTCTTATTACAAAGCAGAAAATAATCATCCTAATTAAGAAGCCAGATAAATGAATGACTTCCTTATGTCTCCCCTTATCCAGTCCATTGAAGAAAAGGGTGTGGGGGGGACAAGAAGAAACAAAATAAAAATAAACCATTAACTTATAAAGCAATAAAATTTATAAAGTTAACAGGTATATTTGTAAAACCAAGAGTATTGGTATATCTAGTAAACTTTTTAAAGGGAAGCTAAAATCTGAAATAAGACAAAACAAAAAATATTGAGAAGACAAGTGAGAAAAGTGTTCTGAAAATCTAGAAATGGCCAATTTTCTGAAATCATGCAATTACCTCATTTGAATCTGAAATAAAGAAAATCTAGTAGGCTATAGGAAATAAAATCTAAAACAAGTTCTGTACATAGTTAATTTCATGAATGAATTTTTTCAAAAGTCCAAGTATACTCTTTTAAGCATTTTTTTTACATAATTAAAAAACTGTTCTAGAGCACCAATAAAGCTAAAATGTTTCTGACTTAACACTCTTCTTAAAACCTAACCTGTGACAATGACGGCCTCCAAATGATGACCTTTCCCTTACAAATACAGGTATAAAAATAATAATTAAAACTGTAGGGAACTGAAAATCAAAGGTGTATAAAAACCAACTAACTACAACTGGGTAAGAATCGCCCTAGAAATGCAAATATGGATCAGCAGGAAACCTAGTAATCTACTATGTCACAGCAGTAAAATAAAACTAGGCAATCACTTCAACCGATACCAAAAAAATTGATTACATTCAAACATTGCAGATACTTTTTATCCTCTTAATAAAAATAAAATAATTATTTAAATAAGAAAACCTATCTTAAAATACTAACCCAACAATGTATTCACTGGTGGAATACCAAAAGCATTCCCAGGAAAGCCAGGAGCAATACAAATGTATCGGCAACGGGCACTAACACTGTTCTGGACATTCTTACGAATACAGTGACAAGTGCAACAGATGAGATACAGTTACAGATCAGGACCAGGCACAAGTCATCACTACTGGGAGATGATTCAACTGCCTACCTAGGAAACCTAGAGATCAAGTACTAATTACTAAAACAATCAGCATATAGTAATATGACCAGTTATAACATAGAAATGCAAAGAATTTTGCATTTACCCATCATAATAAAAAGTCACAGAAACAAAGATGATAAAAAGCTTAAAAATAACCTTGATTATAAATATAAGGGATCTAAATAATGAAAACTACAAAACACCACAAAGACATGAGAGGCTTGACTGAATGAAGAGACATGCTACGCTCCTGGAAGACTGAACAGAGTAAACGCAATCACTGTTTCCCACACAGGCTTAATTAAATGGACAAAAAACTAATAGCATCTAATTTGGAGCATAGGCATGTAGTGGGCACATGCTGAGCGCTTCACCTGCATCATCTCATTTAATCACAGAATTCCATGAGATCATTATCCCCATTTTACAAATGAAAAAGCCTGGTCCCGGAGATGTAAAATGCCTTGTTCACAAAATGAATGAAAACTCGAAATGAATGAGGCCCAGGCCTTCAGTGCCAAAGAGTGCTTTCCTAGCCAATATGCATATTTGTAAAGACGGAAAGGGGAGCAGAGAAAGATTAAAGGAATTCCTGACACAGAACTGGGAACTAACCCTATCACATATTAAAATATATGGTAAAATTAAATCAAAATTATATGGTACTTATTTTCCATAATTTCTTTAGGAAAAGAGAACTAGATTAATGAATTAGAATAGGTAACATAGATACAAAGGAAACATATATATGCATTATACTGTTTAGGGAAAGTCCAGCCATTGTTAATAGAACGAGAACGTTTTACGCAACATCGATATAACCTGCAGCCAAGGAGAGGGGACTGAAATGCACATGTGTGAACAATGATGACTTCACTGTACTAGTCAGTGGGGGTGGTAGACACTACTGAGTGAGCATATGTACTGTGTGGCTGTCACATTCAAAACAACTGACTGAGTAGAGCAACTATTCAGCATCAAATTTTATGTTAAGCTTGAACATTCCTCTGCGGAAACTATCTGAATGATTCAGAAGGCCACGGCTATGAGCAACTGGTGATTGGCAGCTTCATCACAATGTGCCCACTCACGTATCATGTCTCGTGCAGAGGTTTTTTAGCAAAACATCAAATCACCCAGGCAATTTAGCCCCCTACAGCCCAGATTTGGCACCCTGTGACTTCTGGTTTTTCCCAAAATTAAAATCACCTTTGAAAGGGAAGAGATTTCAGACTGTCAATGAGATCCAGGAAAATACAATACGACAGGGCAGCTGACAGCAAGTGGGAGAACTGTGTGAGGTCCCAAGTTACTTACTTTGATGGGGACTGAGGTGTCATTGTCTATGTACGATGTTTCTTGTACCTTGTGTCTTCTTCAATAAATGTCTCTATTTTTCACATTACATGGTTGGATAACTTCTGGACAGATCTCATATGTTACTGAACATTAGCCCATGAGAGGGGTAATTTCTTCTTGTTCTATTCTCAATATTCTCAGCACATTGAACAGTGCTAAACTCATAATAGGAGCTCAAATATTTGACCAATGAATTAATGAAGGAAAGAATATAAACAATTTGGCCTTACGGCTTAGTAATGAGAGTAGAGCTTAATTAAAAATTAGGCCGCAAGAACTGCCTGGCTATCTGGGGGATAAAGTCAACTCCTTGTGTCAAAATTTAATTCCACATGAGATATTAATTGTTCAAAATCATAAACGAGAAATACGTTTTTAGGATAAATAGAAGTATACTTAAAATCAAAATGAAAGGCAGACTATAGATATACCCTCCACAAAGGAACACTATCCTTGCCATATTGATAAGAAGTCCACATTGAGAGGTAAAACCAAAATCTCAAAAGGAAAATGGGAAAAGGATCAGACCACATGCAAACACATTCATCTTCATAAGCAATCAGAAAGGAGCAAATTAAATATTATCTCAGCTCTCAAATTGGCAAAGATGGCCTTTAAATTGTTTATACCCTTGCCCCAGTAACATTTTCACTGTAAAAATTCATCACTGACTTGAAGGTTATAAAAACATTCACACCATAAAGTTTTACAAAGTGATGTGATCAAGTTTCAAGAAGAAAAGCAGAGCATCGATGATGCTCTTCAAAGCAGAAGGTTCCCAACTCCCAACCAACAGCCACGTACTAATGCAGTTTGAAGAAACAGGCACTCTCTTTACTATCCACCTAATGTTAGAATTTCGGAAACAGCAAATAATATCAGAATATTTGTACAAAAGGTCTTGCTTAAATAGCTTTAATTCACTTAAACCAATTACTTGAGAATGCCTTCTAGATTTGACATTTTGAAAAACCTATAAGGATTACTACTGCATACCCAAAAAGCACTGGACCCACTAATTATCTTGGAAGGTCTTTGTGAAATTTACTCTTCAGTTAGACATTACTCAGTGTTGACTCCAATTCAGAGATTTCACTATGTTCTTCTTCCCACTTCATGGTGGAATGGAAAGCAACACTCAGGCTCACCCGCAGCATCCCATGTTTTCTGTTGCTAATGTAGTAATCTATCTATGGTTTTATGAATAAATTACACAATTACTAATGTAACTTAATCACCTCAAGCATATCACTTAATCGAAGACTTTTTTAAAAGCCTAAATATGCACTAGCCTCCCACTGCGTTGATTCTATGAAGCCAAGATTATTTTTTTAATTATACTTTTACTTTTCAATTATAGTTGACATTCAATGTTATATTAGTTTCAGGCATACAGCAGAGCAGTTAGACATTCATATAACTAAGTGATTCCCACCCATTAGTCTAGTACCCATCTGACACCACACCTACAACATTACAACATTACTGACTGAGACCATACTTAGTTATTACAATATTAATGACTATAACATTGACTATATTCCCTATGCTGTATTTTACATCCCCATGGCTACTCGGTAACTGCCAATTTGTACTTCTTAATCCTGTCACCTTTTCACCCAGCTGCTGCAAACTACCCCTTTAATTCTAGCAAATATCCATTTGTTCTCTGTATCTAATAGTCTGTCTTTTAGATTAGACATATGTGAAATCATATGGTATTTGTCCTTTTCTACCTTACTTATCTCACTTAACATAATACCCTCTAGGTCCATCCATGTTGTTGCAAATGGTAAGGTTTTGTTCTTTTTTATGGTCAAGTAATATTCCATTATACATACACATGCGTGCGCACATGAGGAGAGATCCAAAAATATGGACTTTATTTATAAAAAATTGTATATTTATTCTTTCATGTTCAAACTTCAGACACCTTCAAAGTACTCCCCATTTAATGCAATACATCTATTGAGATGTTTTTTCTACTGCTCACAACAGTTTTTGAACTCATTAATTTTGATGCCTTTTAGTGCTTCTGCTGTTTTTTATTTCACCTCTTCTACATTGGCAAGACATTTCCCTTTGAAGACTTTTTCATACAGGAAACAACGAAATCACTCAGGGCAAAATCAGGTGAATGAGGAGGGTGGGGGCACCAGGGTCATGCTGTTTTTGGTCAAGTGTACCCATAAATAACCCATTATGAAATGGACAAATGCTTTGAAAGAGTCTTCCAAAAAATCTCACTGAAACCAAACACAGCCTCTCACAACAATGCCAGCTGGTACACTGATAATAGATGGGTTCATAGAAGACTTACCTAGTGGGGAAAGCCTATACTATAAGACTACAAGGGGCCCCCATTCCAGAAGATAATTCTGGGGCATTTTGGGAGTCCCCCCCCAATATTCATGTATACACACATATTTACAAACACGTACCACATCTTCTTTATCCAGTGATCTACTAATGGGCACTTAGGCTGCTTCCAAATTTTTGCTTTTGTAAATAATGCTGCAATGGATGAAAGGATGCATATATCTTTCTGAATTCGTGTTTTGGATTTCTTTGGGTAAATACCCAGAATTGTAATTACTGGGCCATGAGGCAGTTTTCATTTTTTGAAGAACCTCCATACTGTTTTCCATTTTGATTTTATCCTTATATGTGGTGTGAGAAAGTGGTCTAGTTTCATTTTTTTGCATATACAGATGTCCAGTGTCCCCAATGCCATTTATTGAAGATATTGTGTTTACCCCAATGTATATGCTTTCCTCCTTTTTCATAAATTAATTGACCACATAGGCATGGGTGTTTTTTTCTGGGCTGCCTATTCTGTTCTGTTGATCTGTGTGTCTGTTTTTATGCCAGTACCATGCTGTTTTGATTATTACAGCCTTGTAGTATAATTTGATATCAGGTAGCAGGATACCTCCCACCTTGTTCTTTAACAAGATTGCTGTGGTTATTTGGGGTCTTTTGTGGTTCCCAGAATACTATAAAGATGTGTGGGGTGTTTTGTTCCTTATTAGAGCATCCCTATTGCCTTACCTTTAATACAGAATATGGCTTAATTACTCAGTAATCTTAATCATTACTGCAAGTAGTTTCACCTTGCCTAGGTGAAAATAAGCCATTTCCCAGTAGTTCCCTCTAAACAATGGTTCTCAACCTTGGTTGTGCCCTAGAATCACCTGTGAAGCTTTAAGACTACCCAGAGACTGATTTAATTAGTCTGGGGTACAACCTGGATAATGGGATTTTTTTTAAAGTTCCCTACGGTGTTTCTAATGTGCTGCTAAGGATAAGAATCACAGGCATTTTTCTGTTCAGAAAAGAAGTCATATTCAAATCCTTAGGTAACTTAAACAGTTATCATAAAATGAAACATTATAGATTTAAGACAACAGTTCCATAATTTGTCTGTAGCTAATTTTTTTTATATATAAAAGCAGCTCTTTCCCTGAGCTGAGGGATCACCTAAGCAGTCAGGAGATTTTTTTTTTTTTTTAATGAGAAAGGACTATCATTTCCAAAGAAGGACAGAACTGTCCACTTTACTATAGTATTAACACTCAGATGTGAGAATTATAGGCAAGAGCCCACTGTGAATTATTTCACCCAATACTATTTCCCCACAATGCTCTCTTCCTGATCAATTTTACCTACAGAGCTTACTTCCCCATTATCTGCAATTTCACAGTATTATTTGTATATATTACTTGAATTTAGAATGAACAAGAAAAATTATGCAAATTAGTGGGAATGATATTAAAAAGTTAATAAGGCGCAATTTAACGTGATTACAGTGACAATGTACATATTGTAGAAACACAAAGAATATGGGTATATGAAGCATATGAAAAGTTATTAGGCACCATTTTAATATTTTTAATCCCCCCTTCATTATTTCTAGTTTAAAAAATAGTTGGCTCCTTCTCAACATGACTTTAACTTAATAAAAACAAAAATGATGAACAGTGCAACCACTAACTAGAAATCTAGAGATTCCTGGCTAACCAAAAGTATAAGTACTTTAAGTCATGCACATGTGAAAGGCAGTTATAATTTGAGAACTGTAGTCCGTACACCCATGTCTACGTGAATGTACTAAAAGTCTTCTGTGGTGGTCACACTGCTTGTCAGCTTCTCCCTCCCTTCTAACTACCATGAGCCCCTTTCATTACTTTTTCCTCCAGGGTCTCAATGCTTTCCCAAGGTTCAACAAACAAATGCCTTTGTTAAGTAATAACTGACTTGCTTTATCTTAACTGAGTTGCTTTATCTGCGTCATTGTTCTCTCTCTCAACACCGATTCCACTTTTAACCACGGAATCGCCCAAGTTCATCACTGCTGCCATTAGTTAACATTGCGATCGCAAAAGTAATCAAAGGAAATAAGTATCAGAGGCTTAAGAACTACTCAGGGGAGAAAGTTATTTTGCCACTGGCGGTTTACTTCATACTTATATCATGTATTACTTGGGTGGTGACCGCCTGGTACAGAGCCCTGGCAGTGTCTGGGCCACACTACCGCCCACCCCCGCCCCCCAAGTTTTCTGTGAAGTCATCAGCAGAGGGCTGAACTGGCATAGGCTGACGACTGTTATTCCTTGGAGTTGAAATTTTCTAGCCAAGAATCAAAGACAGACATGTTTTAGTCAACTGTGAATTTAATGCCATTAAACTTTCTCAACTCATGGATAAACTCTTGACTAGCTTTGTGGAGCACTGTCACCAAGTGACCAACGACAACACTGCGACTCTTCATAGCCGCCCACCAGTCCTAGCCGTCGGAGGTTTGGACTGGCAAGGCTAGGCTCTGATCTCTGTGATTAATTTTCTTCATTATAACAGGAGGACCCTTTCAGATCCCAACTTCTGAGTTTCTAAATTCTCAAAATCGAAAGAAGTAGTTCACGTATTTCAGTGACAAAAATTTAAGCTATTAAATCCTTTTACAAGATGTATGACTACTTGAAGACAATAAAAATATATAATAGATTGTGATTTTGCAATTATCCTTTTACTTTCTCTGAAAAACAACTGAATAATTTGATGCACAAGACTGGATTGTGCATCAAATTCACAAGAATATAGTTAATTCCCATTCTGCTTTTTCCTAGGAGGAAATCTGACTATCAAAAATTGTCCCACCTCCTCTTAGCAAGCAGCAAGCTTAAAAAAAAAAAAAGGCATGAGGTCTTTTAAATAAGTTTGAATAAAGGAACTACTAAGTTGCATGGGGTCTCACCCTTAAAAAGTTCACAAAAGTTTTGTGAAAAAATTCACAGCACTCAAGGTTCTCGACATTTCAGAAAAATTTCCAAGTATTCCAAATATTTTTGAATAGAACATATGCAGCAGTATTGGGAATGCACCTGTTTGCCAACTCAATTTCTAGAGAAACAAACAATCTACAGGTACGCCTCATTTTACTGCCTTTGGTATTAAAATGATGTTTTATTGAGCTTTGCAGGTTTTTAGCGTTTTTTTGTTTGTTTGTTTGTTTTTTTAATGCACAAATTGAAGGCAAGTCCCTCCACCAGCAAAAAGATTAAGATTTGCTTTATCGCAGTGGTCTGGAAGGGCGCTTTCAGTATCTGAGGTATGCCTGGAATTAAACAGGAAGAGTGGAGAGATTTGCCCTATTTGAAGAAGCAACGGTGGGTTTGTTTCATTAACAAAAATGCAACAAGTATGTACGGTATAAATCAGCTACTAATAAGGGACTTGTTGCAAAAAACATTTTCAAGGATATTCCAAACAGGAACTGCATCTGAATGTCACCACACATTGTTTTTAAAACTTTAATGTACTAAATAAGCTGAAATGCAATGAGTGAAGAAAACTGAATGATATTCATAAACTTTTATGACCACCTAATCACAACATATATTAAAAATTATACTTAGTTTAAGAATGGCTACTGAAATTGAAAGTCACCTGACCTACGGAGTTGGGAAAAGGTAAGGGGTGGCTGCAATGCAACTCCACCAAAGTGACAGATGAGAAAGTATGGTACTCACCTAGGAGTGGATGGAAGGTTCATAAAAGACCCTGGGGGGCACTCAAAACTGACCTGAGGAATGGTGTCTTTGACCATGTCAATGGGTTTGGGATTAGGAAATGCTTCTCTGATACATTTCTCACCTCCAAAATGAGTGGCGTGTGCAAGAGGATCCCTACGCCTTTTGCAGCTGTGGCGTTCTGTGACACTGAATTACCTAGAAGGTTAGGTACTTGCAAGGGTCTGTGTAATTAACTATGGGCTGAGACAATCACCCTATAAGCATAGCCAGAGAATAAATTATTCAAAACAGTTTAGTTTAAGCCTGTTTTAAGAGGATGGGTCTATGGGGGTAGGAGGGTGTTGGAAAGACTGCATTTACTCTGAACTACAGGTTTTCAAAATTCAATTCAAAAGCTCTCCAAATTTCTAAGAAATGCCTCACACGCTGAAGTTAATACTTTGAGAAACTAATAACATCTGTGTATCTAGGTATGCCTTGGGAAAATTACAATCTCTCTGGGTCTCCACATCTTGTCCCAAACCAAAGGAACCGTTAGAGATTTCCACTGAACCTTCTAGGTTAGCATTCTACTGAAAAAGGTTTCTAAACCGTTTTTGTATAATACACCCAGTTAGGGCAATTTCAGTCATTACTTCTGTCTGCTACAGAACCTTAAATCCCTGGGGTCTTGCTTTAAAACTGCAGTTGGCACACATTGCACCTGAAACAAACTTCTTCACTCTTTGGAGGGGGGAGGAACATTTGTTTTGAAGTGGTTATGCACCAATTCTTTATTTTTATCAGCAGTGCGTTTCGTTGGTCCAGCCCTGACCAGATTTACTAACTCACAGTTCTTCTACAAAGCTGCATACCTTCTGCAGTATTTAGATTTGATGTCCTAGTTATTAAGCAGTATAGAAAGCTTGTCAATTTCACTTTGTTTTTTATTCACCGAGGAACATTCCCCCCTCCCCCGCCTTTGCCTTAGTGAAGACTTCACAATTGTAAGTGTCCCGATTCTACTTGTTTCTTCTAGGTACACATTCATTCAGACCCACAGCAAAGTCCAGCTCCAGCTGGGCTAGGTGAACAGGATGCGCCACTGCCGTCAGAAATTAAAGTTGACAGGAGCTACATTCTAACCCCGCCAGAGCGGAGCCCGCCCGCCGGGTGCACCACCGGATGGCCAGAGCTGCCCCGTCGGTCTGGGTCTCGCGTATGCGAAGCACACAGGTTCTACCTAGCCGGGGGTGAACACGCGTCCACTACAACACGATACCCAGCGGGTTCAAACACCGTCCTCCCCGTAAGGCTTCACTTGCCCTCAAAGACTAATAAAAATACAGCGTCCTGCGCTAATCAGAGGGACAGCGAAGGTACCCCAGAGATCTCCTGGGAGAAAACCCCGGGGAAGAACAAGTGGGAGGAGGCGCGCGGTCTTGCAACCAACTCACCTTCTGTTGCCTCCGGGCCATGTCTGTGGGCTGTTTGGCGTTGAAGGGGTACGCGATGCATCTCACGACGAAGACGTAGAGCTGCAGGCGGATCCTCCGATCTTGCTCCTCGTCTACCTGTCTTTCGGGCTCATCTCGCCCCTCACTGATCACCGAGGGGCTCGGGCTCCTGGGTCTGGCCGCGCCGCTGCCCGCGCGCCCCGGCGCGTCCCGCCGCCCTTCCCGAGCCGGCGCTGGCGACGCTCGCTGGGAACCGCCAGCCGCCACCAGTACATCGCGGGTCTCTTCTTCTAGCCCCTCGTCCGACTCCTCTTCGCTGGAAGAAGGGTCCAGCATGGTGCTCCGGTCGCCCCGCTGCTCGGCCCCCACCCCCAGGTGCTTCAGCCGCGGCAGCTGCGCCCGCGGGTCTGAGGGAGCCGCGCGGCTGCCAGCAGCAGCCACAGAACGAAAGGGAAACTGGCCAGGGCTTTCCGGACACGTCGAGTTAGATACAGGAGTATTTCCTACCACCAGGGCCAAAGGGGCGGGCAGGCGCCGGGAGGAGAACGCGGATGGGGAGAGGGGAGCCACTGGGATTAAATAGGCGGAGTTATCGTTGGGGGTGAGCCCGAGCACCTCGTGAATTAATCAGGCCAGCCCCGGGCCCGCCCACCCCGCGGTCCATCACTCTGGACAGCCTGGGCGGAAAGCGGCCGAACGCAGGTGGGGAACCTGTGGCGCCTACAACAAGCAACACGTGGAATGGAATTTTGAGGAGCGGGCGCGGGGGCGCGGAGTGCGCGTGCGCGCGCTGCTGCGCTGCGGGACCGCTTGCAAGGGTGCAGGAGAGTGCAGTTTGCAAAGGCGGGAAGCAACTGAGCGGGCTGGCTCTATATTCGCCCACCTAGGGTTGCTTGGACTGCCGTGACCACCCAACCTCCATCCTCTTTTTTAACTTGCAAGGTTCCTGAGGGGTGGAAGATTGACTCCCATAATCCCCCAGGTGAGGGGAGCCCCCAGAACCTCTCTCAGACCTGAACCTGATACCCAAGGTTGAACTCCAGTGCTGAAAAGTGGGGTCAGAGCCGTTCACCTCCAAATAACATTGGAATGAGACTTTGAAAAGCCTGTCGCTCTGCTCTGCCGCTGTTTGAAGGTGAAGTTCAAATTATAAAAGTCAGACGAACGTTCTTGAAAAAAACAAAAAGCAAAACACTCGAGGCTTTTTTTTTTTTAACTGTTTTTATTCCTGTAGACGCAGGAAGCAAGATAGATTTTATATTTAGGAAATGGCACACCGATACGGCTCCGATAACTCGATTATTTTCTGGTTGGGATGCCATTGACTCAAGACAGTGTAGTGTAGACATTTATTCAGCAAACATTTGAGTGCACTCCCAGGGTCCAGCACTCTTAAGTAGTTGGACTAGCCTGAGATGCACTGAGGCATAGAGCACTTGGTCGCTGTTGATTCTGGCCTCAAGTGGGCACCTGGTACCTTAAGTCTGTCTTATCTGCCAAGATTTCTCACTCCCAACTCTGGAACCACCTGGGAGTTTCTGTGATTTTGTTTCTGGTGTTTTTAATCCAAAAAGAGTGGGGAAATCCGGAAAACAGGGCGTTTAACACACAGTGCAGTGTGCAGTGGCCAAGCTGACAGGGAGATGATAAAGCTTGGTGGAAGTATCACCAAGCAGATGAAATTACTGGCTCTGAGCTTCTCTACCCCGTGACCAAATAGCAATTTGAGCTTTTTCAAGCCACTTTTACAGTTAGGTAAACAAGAAAGAAGCTTTCTTTCCGCACTTAGTGACGTTCTTCCTAGATGGAGTAAAAAGGCAAAAGGCATTTTAACTCCTTGTTTACTGAGGGTGAGAATGATCTCCAACTGCCAGGGAATAGGAAATCTCAAAAACTGATGTTTTTTTAAAACAGTATTTCATTTCTGGCAAGGTAAACAATAAATGGCAAGCTTATTCATCTACATTATAGTATCTAGTGCTTATAGACATAGCACTTAATATATTTGCTAAGTTTTGTGAATGTGCTTATATAATAAGGCCACCAAAGTAACCTTTTGAGACAGGTGGCGATAACGACTGCCATTTGTACCACGTACTGCACCAATTCCTTTACATATTGTGTGTATATTAACATTTATTTTTAGTTCCATTGTACAGGTAGGGAACCTGAAACTTAGAGAACCTTTATATCTTTAGAACTAGCTAATGGAAGGAGAACTCAACATAGTGAGTCCATTCTAGTTTCAAATAGTGGCTTTTTCTGCTACAATTTGTTTAATAATATATAAGTATATTAAATGTATGAGGTTTATTAAACTGATAACTAAAATAATTTCATTCCTACAGACATAAAAGTGCAATTGAAATATAGCAGCTTTATTGTCCTTCCTTTTCTTGCCAAGTGGTGATATATTTTTCATTTTCCTTTATTAATTAGTTAATACTACTTGATGTGATTGCTTGTTACTCTCTTCCTATTAAAAATGGTTATCAAATTAAAAATTCCCCAAGCCTTGGGGATCCCACTGGAAAACACCTAATAATTTTTAGAATGAGATATACAGAATTTTCTCTATGAAGATGAAAATGATTTAAGGAGCATAAATTAAAGAAACATCCAAAGACGACAAAGAGAATGTTTAAGGATTTCATTAATTAAACACACGTTGTTTAAGAAAATAACATATATTTAAAATTATGCTAGGTATATTTAGAACAAGATACAGCCTCCAACCTTAATAAGTTTACAGGTTAAAGAATGACAAATGAGTAAAACTCATTTTTTAATTTATAAATTATAAATTTTTAAAATTTATAATTTAAATTTTTAAATAAAAAAATGTATTAAAAACAGGAAATAAATATTGATATTGCAATCTGATGATTGTCATAATAAATTATAACAAACCAGTAGATAATTGTAGCACAGAGAAAAAAAATACTTCATTCAGGAGAGAGTAAGGGAAGGCTTCCCAGAATGTTTGACATATATCTTGAAGAATGATCCAGAGCTTTGTGAGGGCGGCTGGGGGGTGGGGGTGGGGGTGGTTGGTAAGGGCACTTTAGACGGAAGGAACTACATTTGCAAAGTCATGAAGTTATTTGCCTCATTGTACAACTTCAAGTAAACTGTTATCACTGAAGTGAAGGATACATATGAAGATGTAGGAGACGAGACTAGAAAACTAGCAGAGGTAAATTCAGCATTGAGCGGGTCAGTGGGCAGGCATCCATGGCCTTGTAAACCATGCTTTGGAGTTTAAACCATATCCTGGTGAAAATGGGGATACACATAAAGATTTAAAACTAAGGTAAGACAAAGAATGAACTATAACTCTTAAGAGTCAACTAAGAGCAATGCAGGGAAAGTGAAATCAGAGGCAAGGTACCAAGAGATTACTAAGGAAATCTGGGAGAGAAACAAAGAGGGCTTGAATTTAAGGTGGGAGATAAGGAGAGAAGGAAATCTTAAGAGACAAACAAAGGAATTAGTAGGATATGTATGAGAAGCTGAGGAAGAGAGTCAAAGAATATGATTCCCAGGATAAGATAACTTGACCGTTAATAGATAAAATATGGACTTATAGAAGATAACTAGGCTTGGAGAAAAACCAAGTTTCAAGGAGCTTATCAGAGATTGCAATCCCTGTTGGAAATACATAATCTGGAGAAGGGGATCATTGGCATATTGGTGGTAGTGAAGCTACAGATATAGATGATAATAAAGTCCAGAGATCCTGTACTCAGAGAGAGAAGAGGGTGAACGATGTGTCTCTAGGGAACCGTCTTTGCCTCTCCTCCAATTAAGGGATGGACAGAACAAAAGGAACCGGAAAAGAAAACCTGATCATTAAAAATTAATTATGCCTTAATAGTTTCTAATTAACATTTTCAATTTTGCACATGCTCTACTGTTCTTGCCAAATTTCTACAAGCAATATTAACTTTTCAGGTAATTATAACATCGGTTGATGCTCTAAGACAATTGAATAAAGGATGCCCAACATAAGATTGTGATTGGTTTGTACCATTTCATAAGTATAGGAAACACACCGGAACTTAGTCAATGATTCATTGTCATGTTTGTGAAGGTGAGCATAAAAACAAATTGAAGTTATACTGCTCTTTAATGAAACACCTCTAATGCTAAAAAGAAGGAGAAGGAGAAGGAGGAGGAGGAGGAGGAGGAGGAGGAGGAGGAGGAGGAGGAGGAGAAGAAGGAGAAGGAGAAGGAGAAGGAGAAGGAGAAGGAGAAGGAGAAGGAGAAGGAGAAGGAGAAGAAGAAGAAGAAGAAGAAGAAGAAGAAGAAGAAGAAGAAGAAGAAGAAGAAGAAGAAGAAGAAGAAGAAGAAGAAGAAGAAGAAGAAAGAAAAAAAATGGATGCACAGTAATGAAATAGAATATAAATGTGTTTGGCAATGATACTTAAGAAAACAGGTGTGTGACCTGAATAGCTATAGGTGGTCTGTTTTCCAGTTGAGAATTGATTTGTGCATTTGACCTGAAAGGAAGGTATTAACTCTTTAAAGTCACAGATAAAAATCATTCTTTCATTGAACAAATATTGTCTGAGCACCCACTCTAGGCTACAGAGTATTCCGAGTAGATATGAACAATGAAAGTTTGTCCCTGAGGGGATGCATATGAAACAGACAGGAACAAAATAAAAAATTATGGTAATATATTCTCTTGTGTAAATAGAGAAAAAATTCACAAATACTCCTTACATGTTTTGGAAGTGGGCAGTATATTATCTATTGTAGTATAGTTATAGTTAAAATTATAACACAGAGAAGAATCTTTTCCAGTCAAATGGAAAAACCAGTTTTGCAAATACATACTGGAAAACTGTCACCTCACAAACCTAGTTAATAAAAGGAATATGCATTTACAAAAGATAAAAACAACAAATTTTGGAAAATTTAAGATGAGTATTTTTATCTTATGAGGCAATAATCCTCCTGGCAATGACATTTAAATCCCTTTCTTCTCTTTGGTCAACTTTTTCTTTTTCTCCCCTCCAGTTATAATATGAATGCTAGTAGAGAACTGTTCCGGGACCCCAATTTTTACTGATAATGAGTAAACATATATGCAGATAATGAAAACAAACTGACCAGTAAATGAATAGTCCACACTGATACACAGACATCCAGAGACACATGATACAGTCAAAGGACTGCAGTGAAGATTAAAGAAAATAAGGAATGCAGGGTGCTGAAAGACTATCTGGTTAGAGCAAATTCTCAGTAAATACCAAGCATTTTTCTGTTACTGTATAATAATTGCTTTATTATTTAGCTCACCTTTAACCATAGAACTATAGAAACAAATTGTAGACAAATTAGTAAATGGTTCTATGTATTTATTTATTGGCTTCTACATAAATCAGAATTAGTATTTCTAAATTATTTACCTTGAAACAACCAGACCTAAGGAACTTCCAAATATGGGTTAAGGTGTTTTAGAAAGATCTCAAAGACTCCATAAGTTTTATAAGAAGGTTAAGCCCACAATAAGAAGCTGCTTTTCTTCTGTTCCTATTCCAGCTGTGTGCATTCATTAATGATATTACAGTTCTGTTCTTTAATTTTCCATTTCGTGAGAAATTTGGAGGAAGTAGTAGAAATTTGAGTTGGTTGTGAAGTACAGGGTGGAAAGAAAGGTAAAAGCATATTGTGACCTATGTGCTCAAAATGTGATGAGAAAAGTGTTGCATTAATTCAAGATGTATAATGTATGTTATGATTATTATGGTCTCCTACCAAAACAGGTATTTAGCCTAGAAGAGGGTGTTTGTGTTTTAAACATTAGTAGAGACACAAATTATGTGAACTTTTTGGGGGGGATGGATAAAATCTAGGAATGATGATCATAATGGATAAGGCAATAGTCAGGGCTTTTTCCTCCCTCTAGCTTTCACAGTTTTTTGTACTTTAATTACTTTGTTATTAAATACATCTTCTGACAGTCAGTCAATAGCATCTATTGCCTGCCTATTCTATATTAAGCGCCGTACTAGGACACTATAAAGAGAACAAGGCAGTGATTGACTAGAAATTGAACCAATGTCTCACTTAAGAGATAAAAATTATACTCATAAAAACTTACACTATTTCAACAATAATGCTCTAGAAAATTAAACTAAATTGAAGTAGAGTTTTTATTGGACAAAATTATAAGGGATAGTCAAACAACATCAAGTGGGAAAAATAAAAATATGTCTATAACTATTTACTATTATTTTGGTCTGTAGCAATAATTAATAAACTTGTTCTCAGAACACATTTACACTGTAAAGGTATTAAGGACCCCAAAGATGTTTTGGTTATGTGGACTATATTTATTACTATTTCTAAAAATTTAGAAATAGCTATTTATTAATTCATTTAAAAATAACAAATTTATGATATAACAAATTACATATTTTTATGAAAAAAGCAGTATATTTTTAAAAGAAAAAGTTGAGTGGGAAGAGTGGTATTATTTTACACCATACAGATCTGTTTATTGTCTGGCTTATTGAATTATGAGGTTCTCATAATTGCTTCTACATTCAATCTGTTGCAATACATCATTTTGTTTGAAACAGGTGAAGAAAATCCAACCACACATACATATGTAGTTGAAAATGGAAAGACTATTTTAATAGCCTTTTTATATAATTGTAGATAGTCTTCTTTGGTATTACACCAAAATCAATAAGTGGCATTTCTTTAAGATAACCTACAATGCGGAATCTAAAACCACATCAATAAAGATTTCTTACTCAGTGATATTAAAAAATTCATTAATCTATCTTACGCCTTGAACAGACCTTTTACTGATGTATGCTTTTGTGATGTCATTCACTGGCCATTTGGAAAAAAGTGGTTCATTGGTAATGTAGATTGTCTAAAAGCTGACACTTAGTTTTATTATATAGTATTTTAAAATTACATTTGTCAATAACCACCAATCTCATAAAAAGTCAAGTACTGGAAAACTACCAAGCTTACAGTGACAGATACAAAATTTTAATTTTTTCTTGAAAGCTTGAATTTTATCACTAGCTACAATAGTGTTATTTTTCCTTATGGTGACAAGCTCACTTCACTGACCTTTGAGAAATGTTTGCCAAATATCTAAGTATGAATAATCACAATTTGTCTGTCCAGTTGTTCTCTCAAGTGAGAATGGTTTTCTATGAAGAAAGTGGCTAGTTCAGTTTACTGGTGCTTCTTCATTTCATTATGTAGAAGTGTTTTACATATACTTCCCACTTCACCTCACAATATACACAGTATATTTGTTAATGTGTACACAGGATCGAGATTTAACATAATTAATACTTTTTACTGTTTAATCAGAAATACATCTAAGTGAAACTGGCTTTTATTTTTTTCTGTAAGTATATACCAGTAAAGAACACAATGACAACTAGTAGGTTTTGGAGCCTTGTCTTGATAGAGCTCCAGCATGAATCCACAATTGTCTTACACCATCTATGCAGTGTTAATACAGTGAAAAAGACATGTAACATTTTAGTATTCATATGGAAATAGTTTCAACATCATAGATTTCCCCGATATTCAAACACGAGGGACTCCCACATGTTTGAGGAATATATTTTGACAATCCTTAGTCTTCAGGGATAAGGTCTCTAATTTGACTGTGGCAAACTAACACATCATTGTTAATCAGCAAATATTCACTCTCAAATATTCTTCTCTCTGCCTGGTTTAAAGATAAAGTAGGTATCACACTATGTTGAACAAATATATCCTGTGGATCTTATTACAGTTAAAGGTATAGATTGTGAAAACATTTTTATTCCTATTTCAAATGATTGTCTAATTTTTCACAAATATTGATGTGACCTGCCCTTAAAAATTAAAGCAGTGTATTAAATTAACCCACATAACCAAAAGATCATTGAGGTCCTTAATTACTTTTAGCAGTGTAACTGGGTCCTGAGGACAAGTTTGTTAATTACTGTGACAGATCAAAGTAATAGTAAATAGTTAATGAAGAGATATGTTTATTTTTCCCACTTGATCTTGTTTGACTATTCCTTACCATTTTGCCCAATAAGTTAACCAGATTTTTCTAGAGTAACAATAAACAAAATAGTTTTAAAATAAAGATAACTCTTTATTTGATATCAGGAAAAAATTTAACATCTAATATAGTGTCTTGGATCTAAATTTAAACATCATGCTATTAATATAAATCTATTAAATTTCCCTAGGTTTTCTATGAAGCTATAAAATACCTAACCACACTAAGAGGTAAACATAAAAATATGTGTCTGCTATGGTTAATATTTTTCAACTTTGTTATTTTTTAGTGTATGCATCTAGGAATAACAATTCTATTAAATCAATGACAAGTTTACATTTGAAACAAAATTTAGAGTCAAGAGTCCACATTATATACAGAATGATTCCTAATAGGGCATTATTAGAACCTGTACTATTGTGTTAGGATAAAGCTGAAAATTCCACATTGTCGGTAGTCAGCATCACATTTTACCCTAAAGGAAACAGTATGAAAGTAAAACATATGTAAAATAAACCAGTAAGAACCTTTTTATTTAAACTGATATTTTTATATAATTTATTTGGGGATGGGGGAGAATGAGTAAAAACCAAATAGAAGTGTGTGTGTTTGTGTGTGTGTGTGTGTGTGTGTGTGTGTGAGTGTGTGTGTGTGTTTAATATATAGAGCTTCTGTACAAGAAGGCTTTGCGTTTTTGTAATTAAGCTCCTGACTTTCACTCATCAAAATTAAGACCTAAAGAAATAAATGTTAAAATAAGGAGAATACTACTTAAAATGTTAGAGCATAGGGGAGCACCAGAAAGTCCAGAAGCCCTTAAAATTATATGCAAAATATATTTAATTGATGGATATTTTTCTTAGAAGAGGTTCCAAAACTTTTATCATGGAGTTCAAGACACCAAAAAAGCAATGAACCACTGAATCTATGTTTTGATTAGAGTAATTCTATACTATATGAACTGGTTAAATCATATAATGCCTCAGGTCTATATACGATAACTAAGTTGAATTAAATATTAAAACTATGAACCATACACATGTATGCCTTAATAATTAATTGAGAAGTATTGTCTATCAGTTTTTCTGAAATCTCCTTAAACTGGCTATGTCTTCTGCATTAAATAATAATAAGGATTCCTAGAAAGTGTTCACAAATACTATACCAATATCTGAACAAAATAGTGGGTATAAATCACTTATGAAAATATTTAAATGCTAAATAAATATAAGGAAACTGTATTACCAGCTATATAGTATCAACGGATAGTTAAATAAGTTTATTATCATGCCTAAATTTTTCGTCACTCTTTGGGAAGCGTGACTCATGGTTCATAAGAACATTTCTACTTCTTAGTAGTTTTGTGGTTTTAAAATATCTTTGCAAGGTGATAGTTGGTAATGCCCCAGTGTCATTTAGGGACTGACAATATTCTGGGCTACTTGTCTTGTTTCACAAAGTTATGTATTTGTGTGTTAATAAGTTGTTTGTTTTTCTTCTTATTAGAATTCTTAATTTTGAAAGGAGAAAAGAATTACAAATCTCAGTTTGTGCTTTTATTTATCCTGCCATCATAAAGACACATCCATATACAAACACACATTTAATTTATTCAATACTGAATCTTTTTTCTTGTTACATTAAAATATTCTCCTACAATTTGTTTTACTTGTAAATAAAACTTTTCCATTCCCAAACTCAGAAAGACATTTACATTTCCAAATTTTACAAATATAGAAATATCCATAAGATGGTGCTGTATCTTTAATTTGGTCAGATATTCAAATGCTAAAATACATCTATTACAAATGTGTTTTTAAAACTAGGTTAGAGTTCAATTGTTAATAAGTCTTACGCTGTAGAAATGTCAATAAAATGTAATCAGAATCTTTACATCACTAATTTTTCGTATCTCACACAATTGCTAAAGTATCTTTGTCCCAGATTTAGTTGCCAATTACAAGTAAAAAAAATAATTGAAATTCTTATTTCAACTGACTTTTTTCTGAAAAATAGCCAGTTTGCACATAGTAGATGAAACAGATGAATTATACTCGGTATCAATTTCTACCAAGGTCAATAATAGTTTTTAAGTCCTTTGAGACATCCAATTTGATGGAAATTAGAAATTATATTGCATGCAACAGTTCCTTTCAGAACTTGAAGAACTAGAGAGGAATTAACTCAATAATTTTCTATACCTATTATGATTATTTACCCAGTGAGGGAAAGGTAATTTATATGTGCCAATTGTACAGAAGTGCTTCTGACTTAGGGTGGTGCAGTCAGGAGAAATAATATTTCATATCCCATGTAATTATCACTTATAAATATATTTAGTAGTGTGCTTAATATTGTTATATAATTCTTTATTTTTTCAGATAAAGAATATTATGCCAAAGGAATAATGGAGGTAATAAGAGAAAATATATTCATCAAAGAAAATATTTGGAGTCATGAAGGACAATAATAACTATATAGGCAATAATATCCAAGTGAGGAATTCGGTCCCCACCACATAACCACATGAAAATCTCAAAATATTTGCTGCTATGATTTGAGGCATATCCAATATTATAGATGTGTTTTTCTACGAATTACTCAGAATTTTTTCTACCTACAAACAGTGTCATCTTCTGAATGACACCATCATTACACCTTCAAAAAGTGCAATATCATGCTACAATTTTGCAGAAAACTTTGAATAGATTAGTAGTTATTATGAATTACTAGTAAACAGAGGATCCTAAATAGTATTACAATGCAAAATATTCACTATTCACCTAGTGAATAGTTTTTACTAAGAACATATACATTTAGGCTAATTTTTTGTCAGCAAACTATCAAATGGTGTTCTAACACAACATAAACCAATACTAAGATATATATGATACCACATATGTGAGGACATTTTTATCTTCTCAAAACTTACCAGAATTTAAGTTTCTTAACTTTTCTTCTTCTTTTTTTTTGTATATTTTATTGAGCATGCTATTACAGTTGTCCCATTTTCCCCCTTTATCTCCTCTGCCCTGCACCCCAGCCCATCATCCGCACACCTCTTAGTCCATGTCCATGCGCTGCACACACCAGTTCTTCGGCTTCTTAATTTCCCACACTACCCCCAGCCTACCCCTGTTCACTTTAATTTTTTGGTCAACATTATCCCACCTAAACTTTCCCCAGCGCTCCCCCCCCACCTCCCACCCTCAATCCTTCCCCCATTTGGCTTTGTCAATGCCTCCTTTATGCATGTTCCTTGATGACCCTTCCCCTCCCTTTCCCCCATCATCCCCCTCTCTCCTTCCCTCTGGTTACAGTCAGTTTGTCTTTTATTTCAATATTGCCGGTTATATTTTGCTTGTATGCTTACTTTGTTGATTAGGTTTTACTTACAGGAGAGATCCTATGGTATCTGTCTTTCACCTCCTGGTTTATTTCACTTAGCATAATGCTCTCCAGTTCCATCCATGCTGTTGCAAAGGGTAGTAGCTCCTTCCTTTCTGCTGTGTAGTGTTCCATTGTGTAAATGTACCATAGTTTTTTGATCCACTCATTCACAGTTGGGCACTTAGGTTGCTTCCAATTCCTGGCTATTGTAAATTATGCTGCTATGAACATTGGGCTGTATAGGTTCTTTCGAATTGGTGTTTCAGGATATTTAAGGTATAATCCCAGCAGTGGAATTGCTGGGTCAAAGGCAGGTCCATTCTCAGTTTTTTGAGGAAATTCCAAACTGTTTTCCACAGTGGTTGCACTGGTCTTCATTCCCACCAACAGTGCGCTAGGGTTCCCTTTTCCCCACATCCTTACCAGCACTTGTTGTTTGTTGATTTGTTTCTGATAACCACTCAGACTGGTATGAAGTAGTATCTCACTGTGGTTTTAATTTGCATCTCTCTGATGGCTAGTGATGTTGAGTATCCTTTCATATGTCTCTGGGCCCTGCGTATGCCCTCCTTGGAGAAGTGTCTGTTCAGGTTCTTTGTCCATTTTTAAATTGAATTGTTTGTCTTCCTGGAGTGGAGTCGTGGGAGTTATTTATGTATTTTGGAGATCATACCCTTGTCCCAGGTATCTTTCACAAATATACTTTTTCATACAGCTGGTTCCCTTTTCATTTTGCTGAAGTTTTCTTTATCCATGCAGAAACTTCTTATTTTGATGAAGCCCCATTTGTTTATTCTTTCCTTTATGTCCCTTGCCCCAAGGGACATTATCAGTGAAAATGTTGCTGTATGGAATATCTGAGATTTTCCTGCCTATGTTCTCCTCTAGGACTTTTATGGTGTTGCAACTTATAATTAAGTCTTTTATCCATCTTGAGTTTATTTTTGTGTGTGGTGTAAGTTAGTGATCGAATTTCAGTTTTTTGCATGTAGTTGTCCAATATCCCAACACCATTTGTTGAAGAGGATATTTTTATTCCATTTAATGCCTCTACCCACTTTGTCAAATGTTAATTGATCATAGAAACATGGGTTTATTTCTAGGCTCTCTATTCTGTTCCATTGATCTATGTGTCTGTTCTTATGTCGGTACCAGACTGTTGATTAAAGTGGTCTTGTAATATAGTTTGATTTCAAGTATTGTGATCCCTCCTGCTTTGCTCTTCTTTCTCAAAATTGCTGCAGCTATTCAGGGTCATTTATGGTTCCATATAAATTTCTGAAATGTTTGTTCTATGTCTATAAAATATATCATTGGTATTTTAACAGGGATTGCACTGAATCTATATATTGCTTTGGGTAGTGTGGACATTTTGATAATGTTAACTCTTCCAATCCATGAACACGGTATATGTTTCCACTTATTTGTGTCTTCCTTAATTTCTTTCTTCAGTGTTGTGTACTTTTCTGAGTACAGGTCTTTCACCTCCTTGGTTAAGTTTATTCCTAGGTACTTTATTTTTCTTGTTGCTATAATAAATGGGATTTTCCCCCTGATTTCTGATTCTGATATTTCATCCTAGGTGTACAAAAATGCTTTGGATTTCTTAATATTGACTTAGTATTCTGCTGTTTTGCTAAATTCACTTATTAGGTTGAGTAGTTTTGGTGGAGTCTATCAGGTTTTCTATGTACACTATCATGTTATCTTCAAAATGACAGTTTTACTTCCTCCTTTCCAATTTGGATGCCTTTTATTTCTTTTTCTTGTCTAGTCACTATAGCTAGGACTTCCAGTACAATGTTCAATAGAAGTGATGAAAGCAGACATCCTTGTCATGCTCCTGATCTTAGTGGGAAAGCTTTTAGTTTTTGCCAGTTCAGTTTAATGTTGGATGTAGGTTTCTCGTATATAGTCTTTATTATATTGAGGCATGCCACCTTTATTTCCACTTTGCTGAGTGTTTTTATCATAGATACATGCTGTACCTTGTCAAATGCTTTTTCCACATCTATTGATATGATCATGTGATTTTTGTCTTTCCTTTTGTTTATGTGATGTTTATTGAAACTCCTTATTTCACCTTCTATTTTAAATGACAGCCTTGTTGGCTAAAGTAATCTTGGTTGCTTTAAACCAAGTATTCATTACTCAGAATATTAAAGTATTCATTACTCAGAATATTTCTTGCCATTCCCTTCTGGCTTATAGTGTTTCTGTGGAGAAGTCAGTTTCTAGCATATCAGGGCTCCCTTGTATGTTACTTCCTGTCTCTCCCTTGCTGCCTTGAAGATTCTCTCTTTGTCCTTGATATCGGCCATTTTCATTATGATGTGTCTTAGAGTGGGTCTCTTTGGGTTCCTCTTGAATGGGACCCTCTGTGCTTCCTGGGCTTGTGTGACTTTTTCTCTCCTCAAATTAGGGAAGTTTTCCATCATTACTTTTTCAAACAGGTTTTCTATCCCTTGCTCCCCTTCTTCTCCTTCTGGTATTCCTATTATATGGATATTATTATATTTCATGTTGTCCTGCATTTCCTTTAACCCCTTTTCATTCTTTTTGACCCTTTTTTTCATTTTCTTGGCCTTTATTGGAGTTTTTTACTACCACGTCCTCCAGCTTGCTGATTTGATCCTCTACTTCATCTAACCTGCTTTTGATTGCTTCTATTGTGTTCTTCAATTAGAAATTGTATTCTTCATTTCGTATTGGTTCTTGTTGATAGTTTCTATGGTCTTTTTCATGCTGATGTAGTTTGCAGGTATTTCCTTATATTTTTCCTTAGAGCTTTTTGTAATTCTCACCGAGCTCTCTGAGTTCAGTGATATTCCTCATAACCATTGTTTTGAACTCAGTATCGGATAGCTTACTTGCTTCTGTTTCATTTAGTAGTCTTCAGAGGATTCCTCCTTTCCTTTTGGTGGGGATTATTTCTTTGTCTTCCCATTATTTGTCTGCCTGAGCAAAACCACAAAACCCAAGAAAGAAACCCGGGACTGCAGAAATAACTGCCCCCTGCAATCCCGTTATCAACAGCAAATAAACCAGTATTGATAAGGGTGTAAAGAGATTAAGACTATTATAAGAAAGGAGAGAGATAAACTATAGTATAAAATCTAGTGACTTAATATGCACCAACTTGATGGACAAGAAAGAATGTTAAAAAGTTATGTAGTAAAGAAAATACCATAAATCATGTAGAAGAACACAATGGATATCGTCTTGGTAGCCTCTACTGTTTATCACTGTTTTTTCTTTCTGGATCCACCTCTGATAATGTCAGATGTTGACTCTGTCTGACCTTAGGCAGTCTGTTTGAGACTTCCAGGGATCTACTCTCTGTGGCTGTCTGCTTCAGCTGTTAAACTAGTCACTCTCTGCTCAGCAGTGAGGCTTAAGTACCATAGGGTGGGGCAGAATCCCTCCTGGGGTTGGAGCTAATGTTTCCCTTCAAGCTGCTGCTGCTCAGAGGGAAGTGGTCTCTGTTAGCTCAATGGCTGCTGCCTTTTGAAGGATGACTCAGCACCAGGATCATGGAGGTTACTCTCTCAGTTGTCTCCCCAAAGTCTCTGTCTCCAGTCTCTCCTCAAGCTCCTTTAGTGCACCCCGCGCCCCCCTTTGCAGGGATCTACTGTCTGTGGTTATCACTCTGCACTCAGCAGTCAGGTTTAAGCACCACAGGGCCAGGGTGGAGTCCCTCCTGGGGGTGGGGCTATTGTTTCCTCTCAGGCTGCTGCTCAGAGGGGAGTGATCTGCCTGAGCAGGATGGCTGCTGCCGTTGCGAGAGGGATGACTCAGCCCTGGGATCCTGGTGGCTACTTTCTCAGTTCTCTCCCCAAAGCCTCTGTCCCCAGTCTCTCCTCAGGCGTCTCTAGCCCACTCTGCCCCTGGCTTTTCCGGAGCCCAGGGTAAGTTGCTGCAGATGAAAATTTATGGGTTGGCCATTTAAACAGCTCTTTCAGTCTCTAGCTGCCCATCTCTGGCAGAGAGCAGCCCTAACACTTTTTGCAGCGGGCTATTATCTGTGTACTTTTCGGGCTCTGGTGCTGTAGGATTAGGATCCCCACTTATGGTTTAGACCTCGCTCTTCGCAGGGAGATCCAGCTGGCCACACAAACATCCCTCTTGTGCTACTACCCAGGGATACCAAGCCAGCCTTCTCACATCTCCACTGCACTCCTTACCAGTCAGGTTGTGCTGAACTGATTCTTCCTGTCTCTCCGAGGTTATAAGGATTCTCCCTCACTATTATTCAGTTGTTTGTTCTGGGTGATTTCTCCACAATTTAGTTGTAATTCCATATTGGTCCTCAGAGGAGGTCAATGTGACTTTCATTCATGCCTCCGCCATCTTGATCCTCCTTAATTTTTCTTAATACACATTTTTCTTTGTTGTAATGAGAAAGTCTCATTAATATCAGGGTTTATGTAAATAAAGTAAAACAGCAAAACCCATATTTGTGTGATTTAGAATAAAACATTAAAATTGAGAAGCTAAAATTAAGTAATTTGACAATGATTTTTATTAAGATAATCTATCAGCTTCAGTGACCTTTTTTCCCCGTCTATTTTTTTATCGTTGTTCAGTTACTGTTATCCCACATTTTTCCCTTTGCTATTGTATACCCCACCCTACAGTCATTCCCACCCCGCTGTCCATGCCCATGGGTCCTCAGTACATGTTCCTTGACTTTCCCCTTTCCCTTCTTTCCCCAGTTATCTCCCTCCTTGCTCCCTTCTGATCAGTTAGTTTGTTGTTTATTTCTGTGTCTCTGGTTCTATTTTGTTCACTTGTTTGTTTTGTTGATTAGCTTCCACTTATATGTGAGATCATATGGTATTTGTCTTTCACCACCTGGCTTATTTCACTTAGTATAATGTTCTCCAGTTCCATCCATGCTGTTGCAAAAGGTAGGAGTTCCTTCTTTCTTTTTATTGCATAGTATTCCATTGTGTAAATGTACCACAATTTTTTGTTTGTTTTTTAAAAATTTCACTGATTTTTAATTTTTAGACAGAGAGGAAGGGAGAGAGAAAGAAAGGGAGAGAAACATCAGTGTGTGGTTGGCTCTCTTGCGCCCCCTACTGGGTCATGGCCGAACCCAGGCATGTGCCCTGACTGGGGAATCAAACTGACCACCCTTTGGCTCACAGACCGACACTCAATCCACTGAGCTACACCAGCTAGGGCTGTACCATACATAACTTTTTGATCCACTCATTTACTGATGGGCATTTATGCTGTTTTCAACACTTGGCTATTATAAATAATTTTGCTATGAACATAGGGGTGCATAAGCTCTTTTGAATTGGTATTTCAGGATTCTTAGGGTATAATCCCAGCAGTAGAACCATCCATTTGATCACAGTGTTGGTTATGCAATGGTACATAATGAACATTTGTGTCAATGGTACCTTACCACAGACTGTTTTCTATGACAATGTTGTTCTGTACTCAGTGGGGAAAACAGTATAATAAGATATAAGAAATAGCTAATTAGCATGAAAAAGATTAAGAATATAAATAACACTTATAAGTGTCATCTGTACATTCATTTTGAAAATAGGACTACATCTGTAGGAAAAATAATACCTTATCATGTGTTTGGAAAAAATCAAAGAGATGATAAAAGTCTCTGTTGGTAAAGACTAAAGGTAACACAGTGCAGGGACTATGTGCAGGAAATCTTTGGATATTAGTCAAAAGACTATAAAGAATACTCAGAAAGCAACAACAGACAGGGTTTACTATGGAAATGTCCACAGTTTAATTAATCCAGGGGATGTTTATGAAGAATTAACTATGAACCAGGCACTGTGATAAGAGGAGGAAATAGAAAGATGAACAAAAAAAAAAAAAAAAAAGACAATTTCTCCCTTGTAGAACATAAAGTCTAGGGTGAAGATAGACATTAATTCAAAAAGCACATGCATAAATATATAATTACATGCTAAAATAATTGTTATAAAGAAGTGCTGGGTACAGCAAGAGCATGTGACAGGAAGGCTCTTGAGTAGAGATCTTACGGATAAGCCTGAGTTAGAAAGAGGCTTTTGTAATAGATCTGGGATTTGTTTCAAAATTATCTGGAGTGGAGGTGGGTGGGTAGTCCCATAAATAAAATAAGACTAAATATGTTTGATAATTTCAATAATAAATCCATGTATAACTATATTCCACATAACTATATATATAGTATTGCAGGCAGAAGGTGAAACATATTTTAAGGCCCTAAGACAAGAAGGAATTTGAATGGTTCTAAGCCCCTGAAAGGATAGAGTGGCTGGAATGCAGGACACTGAAGCAAGGCAGCATAGGTCCCCGTGGACCATACTAAAAGTTTTAACCTTTTTCCTACGAGCTATGATGGGTGTTTGACATCAGAATTATATTTGTATGTTTCATTTTTTATAATAAAAATTACTCAGTTTGCACTGTAGAGATTAGAAGATGACAAAAATAAGTGAAGGCAGTGGAAACCGAGGAAAGGAAGTGATTGGAAAGAAATATAGTAGGTACAGTTGAAAAACCTTAATGAAGAAATGGATATTAGTAAAAAATGAGAAATATTAAGAAAGTGTCCTAATAGTTTTGGTCTGTGCAACATTGGGCTTAAGAAATTCTTCTAATTAAACAATCTTTGTTTTGATTGAATTTTAAAAATAACATTTAGTGTTGATATCTTCCTCGTACCATGAAATCTTGAGCAATTGATTCTTTTTTTTTTCTTTTTTGAAAGAAGATTTAGGTACCTACTAGAGTGCTAAATTCTTCCCATTTAGCCTCTATTTCATCTGGAGTGAGGGACCAAAAAACTAGGTGTCTGTAAGTAGAGTAAAACCTGCTTTAATATCCTGGATTATCTCAAAGAATCCAGGATATCAGTTATATTTGTATTCCTGATATTTATTTCCCTCTATTATCTTACAGAATTTCCAAGTCAAAAATTGCAAACGTATGATCTTTGGACAGATGCAATAGATTTTCAAGAAATAAAACAAAGAAATTATTATGATAGAAACTGCAGCAAATAAAATAAGAAGCTTGGCCTTTGCTTGCTTTTTTTAAATACTGCAGTGAGTCTATAACTCTTAATATACTAATGACGCCAATAAATTTAATTACATTCCTAACACATAATAAACAGGAAGCTGCAACTGGTTCAGGAGTAGGAAGAATTTAGTGCAGACAGAGAAGCTACACTTGAAACTCTCCCTAGAGAATATCTGTCGCAGGATGAAGCACTCACTATGATGAAGGATACTTAAGTAAAATTTATTGCCTCCAGACGGTTAGTCAGTTTCATGTCAGTGATACAATAATAGTATTCAAGTGTTTCCATTTAATATTTCAACAGGGAAGTTTGGAACTGATATAACCCTCTGTCCATACCCAAAATTTTTTTTCAGGAAATTATCAAAAACCTTTCAGGATAACAATGCAGTCTGTGTTATGATATAAAGTAGAACAAGTTAGTTCATTTTGTTCTTTAGATTTCCCTCTTTTTTACAACCAAGTAGTAGTTCATTGTATAAATGTACCAAAGGTGAAGGAGGGTATAGGGGGATAAATGGTAATGGACGGAGACTTGACATGGGGCAGTAGGATTTTCTCCTAGGAATTTTATGGTTTTGTAACTTCAGATGTCCACATTCTCCCTCTTTGTCCCCCTTCTTCCAGCCCCCACCCCCATTCCCTCTGGCCATCACCACATTGTTGCCTGTGTTTGTGATTTATGCAAACATGTTCTTTGGCTAATTTCTTTACCTTCCTTCATTCAGTCCTTCTCTCTCTCATCCCCTCTGACAGCTGTCAGTCTGTGCTATGTATCCATGCCTCTGTTTCTATTTTGTTCATCAGTTTATTCTGTTCATTAGATTCCACATATAAGTAAGATCATATGGCATTTGTCTTTCTCTGATTGGCTTATTTCACTTAGTATAATAATCTCTAGGTACATCCATACTGTTGCAAAAGGTAAGATTTCTTACTTTTTTACCACTGTGTAGTATTCCAGGGACATGTGCAATAGTGTCAAAAATAAAAATAAAGAGAAAGGTGGGAGGGAGGGAGAGAGAGAGGAAGAGAGGGAGGACAAGTTAATTAACAGCTCTAGCACTTGAATTTCTCTGTGCTTTGATGTGAAGAACAAACAGCCCACCTAACCTGAACCCAGTCTAACCAGAGCCCTGACCTGAATCCCAGGTGAATGAAACACCATGGTCTCAAAGTGAGACATCCCATTTGGCTGTACCTTGCTTTATTATAAGCAGAGAAGGGGAAAGGATGAGGCGCAGAGGAGAAGCCACCCTGCACACACATTTCAAGTCTCTGCTTGCATTATGTGTGTCGCATCCCGTTGGCCAAAGCGTATCACATGGCCAAGCCCAGAGTCTAAGCAGAGGGGCAAGGAAACACACTCTGTGCATCATGTAGCCAAAGCAAGGAAGTGACGGTGCAGACAGTGACTACTTTTGAAGAATAATGTGATCTACCATGGTGGCCTTAACATCTCTTGTCTCAATATCTCTGTAGCAAACCCTTTCTAAGGTTGCTGTGAGAATTCAACGAAGCACTTAGAGTGCTTGGCACATGGTAAGTGCCAGGCGAACAGTCGACACTATTATTTCTGTAAGTCTCTGCTTATTTCATGGTGTCCCTACCACCGGGCCTCTCATAGCTCTTCCATTTCCTCTAATATTCACTCTTTTTTACCCCAAGGAAGCACATATGTTTGGCCAAAGACAAAACATTTGCACTTAGGTGAGGTTCTAGTGACCATATGAATAAACGACTCACCTGTGGGGAGGTCTAGCAGGCGGGCCACCCAGATTTCCCTTTTTTATTTAAGGCACCTCTCATTAAGCTTTTTGATCCAGATGAGATTAATTCAAACTTGAAATTAATGAAGCATATACCCTTATTTATATTTTCTAAATTCTCTGTTATAAATGTAGTTCCTTTCTAAAGAAAGGAAAAGGCCTTACAATAAAGATAATTTACTTTAAGCAACACCCTCTTGAAGTCTTTTCCAACCTCCCTTCCCTCCTCTGTAATTGTCAATATTTTTTTCTCATTCTTTATTACAGCAACTGGATTGTATAGGATATGTTTTTATTTCTGTATCCCGAAGTGAAATCTTCCAGGAGACGATTTCTCATTCTTATCTCCTTCCTAGCATAGCACATGACACAAGGTAGGTGATCTATAATATTTATTGGTTAAAATTAAAGAGAGGACAAAAATGAAACCTAGTAACAGATTATTACATTTTACTTTTGCCCCACTTTTAAAAGTGATGTTCACTAAAAGACGTGGTTCACTCTTTGTAAGTTATACTACAATAAGGTTTTATTTACAGGTTCCCAAAAGGCAAAAGATAAATGCCATATGGAGTATTACCTTTTTTACTGGCAGATAATTATATTTATTGGAAAATGGATATAAAATAATATTGTGAAATACTTTTTAAAATGAGCTTTGGTTAATACTAGAAAATCATTATTGTACAGAAGATGCAGGGTAGTATAAAAACAGTCCTTTTAACAAACAGTGCTGGAAAAACTGGATACCCATACAAAAAAAAATATCAACCACCATTTCATATCATACTCAAAAATTAACATAAAATTAATGACAGATCTAAGAGGAAATCTAAACTTATAAAATTTCTAGAAAAAAACATTAGAGAAAATCCTTCTGACATTGGGTTATGCAAAGATTTCTTAAGATGCAAAAAATGTGAAACATAAAAAAAGATAAACAGGTCTTTATCAAAATTAAACACTTTTTCTCATAAAAAGACAATATTAACAAAGTGAGAAGGGAAGCTTCAGGCCACCAGTAAATATTTGCAACACATATACCTGACAAAGTGCTTGTTTCCAGAATATATAATGAACTTGTACTACTCATTAAGAAACCAAATAGCCTAACTTAAAGACAGGCAAAAGATTTAAACAGATACTTCCCAGAAGAATATATGCAAATGGCAAGAGAACATATGAAAAGATGCTCAACATCATTAGCTGTCAGGGAAAATGCAAGTTAATTCCACAGTGAGATAGTATTTCATATTCATTTGAATTAAAAATAAAAAGACTAACAGTACTAATTGTTGGTGAGGATATAAAACAACTGGAATTTACAGTCTACTGGTGGGAATATAAAATAGTATCATCACTTTGGGAAGTTGTTTGACAGTTTTAATACAGTTGGACATACATGTAATATCACATGACCTAGCAATTCCACTATTAAATATTTACTTAGCCAAGAGAAATGAGAACCATTGTCTACACAAAGACTTGCTCAGATCAGCCATAACCAAGAAGCTATTCAAATGTTCATCAACAGGTGAATGGATTTTTTATGTTATAAACCCATACTATTAAATACTATTCAGTAATAAAAAGAATGAACTACTGATACATGCAACATGAACGAATCCCAAAAATATCATGACAAGTAAAAAAACGCAGACCCAAAAAGTACATATGTATCATTTTATTGATATAAAATTGTAGAAATTGCAAACTGATCTATGAGAGAATGCAGGTCAGTGGTTGCCTAGAACCAGGAGCAGAGAGTGAGATGGATTGCAAGGGTTCTGGGGAATACTTTGAGGGTTATGGAAACTATATCTTGATTTATAGCAGTTGTTTCACAAGTGCATACATCTGTCAACACTCAACAAGTTGTGTTGTTAATACGTATGCAGTTCATTCTTTGCAAATTATATCTTAATAAAGTTGATTTAAAGATGAAAACTTTTCCAAAGGCTTGGAATTAAATGACCTATAGAGAATTAACATTTTATTGGCAGGTAATGATGTTTATTACAAAATAGAAAGAACTTCAATACTGCCAAACACTTTAAAAAAATACTTTAGTTAGTGTTTAAAAATAAACTGTACAGAAGATGGAGAGTAACATAATAAAACATAAAAATGTGTTTTAGCTCTACTCTCTGAGCCAATGAATTCTTACTCCTGCCTCACCTCTACTTCCCCCCTTTCCTAGCTGAAGAGGCAAGCATTGCTTCCCTTCCTCCTTCCCCTCTGTCCTTATCCCCTGCTCTCCCCATGTTGATAAAGGCCTATTATTTTAGGCACTGCAGATTACACAGGATAATTGATTTTTTAATTTAAGAAAGAATTTTCAGGTGTAAAATTAAAATACTAAAGTTAGGACATGTAATCCCATTAAAGCAATTGGAAGTACTGACAAAAAATGAATTAAATATTTTGTACACAGTCTCCAGAATTCAGAGAAAGGACTCCCAAAGTCACGGAAACATATAGTGCTTACGAAAGCTCATGGGTCCTGGCCAGGTATCTGAGTCGAATGGAGCATTGTCCTGATGCACCAGGACTGTGGGGTCAATTCCAGGTCAAGATGCATGCAGAAATCAACCAATGAAAGCATGAATGGCTGGAACAGCAAATCAATGTCTTCTCTCTCTGCCCCCAACCCCAATCAATAAATAGAGGGAAAAAAGCTTCTGAAATTCAGTACTAATTTAATACATCTCTGAGAAGACTGTTTCTGGTTTGTAGGTGTTTTGCCCTCACAGTTGGCACACTTGAATCTGCAAGTTGATCTTGTTTATTTTTCTTTCCTACATATGAAGTTTACAAACAACACCATAGAGTTTAAGGGTTTGTTTCCAAAATAAACTCAATTTTTCTGTAAAGTCACAGTTAAGCTTTTAACGGGATAGTCTCTATAAGTTCCAACTAATTTAATTTTTTAACTGAATTTCAAAGGACTAATATTAAAGAACTACTATAAACACAGTCACATGAGACTTTTTGAAATTCTAATACAACTTGCATATTTGAGGCTTTTTGAGCATATTTGAGCTAGAAGCATGCCATATATATAAATAAATTTTCCTTGGCAGATGTATACCTACACATATTTCCATCACACTCACATATTTTCCGGAGCTGGAATTGGGAAAAAAAAAACAAAGAGTAAAGGACAATACTAGATAATCAAAAGTTTTAGATAATGGTCCATTTTTCAAGTCTTTAGCAATTCAGACTAATCCACAATGATACGTCTTGCATTTTCATATTTTCTATGAGGAAGCTTGCTGCATTTTGAATATACAGCAAAATACTGTACTGTTCACATTATTTTTACCATCACTATTAACTATTTATTTGAATTCTAGAGTTTCTGTAATAAGATATCCATATGCAAATATGCTGAAGATAGCCAACAGTGCATTCAAATGATGGGTTGAAAACTTGCTGTAGTGCAAAAAGATGACCTATGCCAAAGAGGACATATAGGTGACCAACAGACAGGAAATGATACTCAGTGTCACTAATCATCAGAAAATGCAAGTTAAAACCACAATGAGCGATCACCTCACACCTGTCAGAATGGCTATCATCAATACATCAACAAACAACAAATGTGGATGAGGATGTGGAGTAAAAAGGAACTCTTGTACCCTGTTGGTGGGAATGCAGACTGGTGCAGTCAGGATGGAAAAGAGTATAGAGGCTCCTCAAAAAAATTAAAAATGGAGCTACCTTGTGACCCAGCAATTCCATTTCTGGGAATATATTTGAAGAAACCTGAACCACTAATTCAAAAGAATATATGCACCCCTATGTTCATTGCCATGTTATTTACAATAGCCAAGATTTGGAAGCAGCCAATCAGTAGGTGAGCGGATAAAAAAGCTGTGGTACATTTACACAATGCAATACCACTTGGCTGTAAAGCAGAAGAAGGAAATCTTACTTTTTACAACAGCATGGATGGAACTACAGAGCATTATGCTAAGTTAAATAGCCAGTCAGAGAAAGCAAATACCATATAATTTCATTTATATGTAGAAGCTAATGAACAAAACAAACAAACAAAATGGAAACAGACTCATAGATACAGAGAACAGACTGACAGCTGTCAGAGGGGCCAGGCATGGGGGTGGGGCTGAGTGAAAAAGGTAAAAGGATTAAGTAAAGAAAAAAAAACTCATAGACACAGATAACAGTATGGTGATTACCAGAGGGAAAGTGGGGTGGGGGAAGTAGAAGGGGGTACGGGGTGGGTGGGGGTGTAATAAATGGTGATGGAAGGAGACTTGACTTGGGGTGGCGAACACAAAATACAATATACAGATGATGTATTACAGAATTCTATACCTGAAACCTATATAATTTTACTAACCAATGTCACCCCAATAAATTCAATAAAAATAAAAAAATAAATAGGTTTCATCAAAGCCCCCACCCCCTGCAAATGGCCTATTAACACTTAAAGTACAATCCTGACACAAATGATTCTTGTCAATACTGTTAAATTTCAGCAGTAAAATTTACCTAGAATTTTTCCAAAGCTACCTGAAGGAAGGCATAACAAAATCCCCATAACAAAATTTTATTATTACTTGAAATGTAATACCTAATCACAATGAAGTAAAATACTTAAGTAGTTAATAACAACAGTAATAATAACAACTAATGTGAAATGCAGAAACTTTTAACAAAACTTCTATAAGGGTGAAATGTATACCACAAACCAGGCATTTTACTAAGAGTTTATTTCCCCTCATTGGAGTTTTACAAAACCCCCATGAGTAGTTTCTATTATTGTACCAAACTTACAGCTGCAGCCAGAATGGTGCTTTTGTTCATATTAGGAGAAAACCTCCTCTTCCTCAAAACACACATAGCAATCCAACAAGTAACCATGGTAAAAAATACACCAGTCCACTGGGCAGCTGTGGATGTAAGTCGCACTTCTGGAACCATCCTAATCCACCACATGTCCTGGTGCGGAGAAAGACCACACCGATGCTGCCATTTGCTTCAGGGAACTTTTTCTGACCTTTCTCAGCCAACACAGAAAAGAACCGAAGTAATCAGACATGATTATTTGCATGCTTTGCAAGTGAGAGCCAGTCACACTAAGTAAAAGAAGATAATTTGATCTTCACTTTTCATGGCACCTCAGCTTCTACTTAGTATCAGTGAATCTTGTTATATATCAGAACTTTGTCGTTTATCAGTTTAACCCAAATATCTCCTCTTGTCTTTAAATTTAAATTAGCATCTTAACACTCTCTAGAACAATGTGCAATGAAATAATATTTTAATTGCTAATTATAATTTAGTCATTTAAATCACACAAATTTATTACACTTTTTTTAAGAAGTCACATTTCTTATGAAGCAATATTGTAACTATCATCTTTCATTAGAAGAGGCATGTTCCCCATGTATAATTTGCTTGATTAGTGCTGAAAATGGTTCGACTAAGTAGATGATAAAGGCTATTGTTAGAAGTTCTTACACTTGAAAAGTAACTAAAAATCAGTTGGGTTTGTTTGGAAAAGGAGATGGGGATACACATATGCTTCACTTTAAGTGAGATTTACAAACCTTTATAGTTATGCAAGAAGCCACCTAGTACCGAGTATGTGTAGCATACAATGAAATAGAATATTCAACAAGTAGAAAACAATAGCATTAAGAGTTTAGAAAACAATGTTGGAAGAAAACTGAGATATTGATCTCAATCAAAAGAGAGGTGCAAAATATTAAGGGAAATTCAGAAAATAAAGGACAAATTGTGTCTGTATATATGTGTACGTATATCATATTCGTGGTTAAGTTCAGAAGTCCTGTTTAAGTTGTATTCTGAAACACATGTTGTTTTTACTATTCTCCATTCTTTTTCATTCTCTCTGCCCGATTCCCATGGAGGAAAAATATGGAGGACTTTGAAGAATGTCTACCTATTAATCATTCTTCCTATTATCAAATGCCCATTTTTCTGTATTTGTTGTTTTTCATCCTTTAGGAATGTGACAGTGATTATATTATACATTTTATGCATTTTAGAATTGAAGTTGGAATATGCTTTGCGATTAGTACTCTATCCATCTATTACCCTTTTTCTTACAAAGCATGGAAACTAGAGATGAGATTAAAATGTAACTAGCCACTCTATTCACAGATATTTTCAGTTTTTGGATGAATTCAAGATGAATAATTAATTTGAATGATAAAATTTAGTTCAGAGCATGCTAACAAAACACATCAATACCAAAATTCAAGCTAATCTAAAAACCATGAACTCACAAACTAAAAGGTTTCTTAGTAAACAAATAATAGTTGAAAAGCTGGAGAGTAAGAGAATCCAGAATCAAAATCAAGTACCCCAAACTTCAAATGAATATAAATCTCAGTGATTGTATATCTTAATCAATTTATGGATATCCAGCCTGGGTAGAATATATCCATAGTATTAAGTTATGTATGGAAGAGAGACTCGCTGATCTGAATAAAAATGTGCCAGTACATTAAGAGGCTGGATGATAAAATGAGCGTTGAGAGAGTAAACAGTAATGGGAGATTTTTATTAGCACTTCAAGTGAAAAAGCAGGAGGAACCCAAGTATGCTATTGAGTTTAAAAGATCAGCTCCAGAAAAATCAATGGTATCTTGGAACTTCCCAGAAAATTCATGTCTCTTTCTGTTTCAATGCTACCTAAGAGTATGGACCCCCAACAATAATGTTTAAGAACTAAAGCTTTCTGAGATACATGCACTATAACCTCCATAAATCATAGAAGGATCAGGTTCTTCAAACAGAGAGGTTTTTCATTTGAAAAACAAAAGTGAAAGCTCTACACCGTGACACGTAGAGCAGTGAACCAGACCCTAATGTTATGTTAGTGTTTGATGTCCTCTACCTCCTATTCACAGAGCTGCGTCTGAGAGGGGTTAGGATGGGGACACTGCAAAATCAAGTTTTTTACTCTTTATTCCTTAGTAGAATACATGTTTTTTTTCTATCTTAAGGACTTATGTTGGCTACCCAAGAAAGATATTTGAAAGATCCCCACTACCTGCCACTTTTCAGGCCAAAGGCTAAAGCAAGACCTGACCAGACAACATGGTTTAACATTTGGAAGTTCTTGCTAGGGAGACTATTTTTTTCCAAGCTAATATCTTCTTGCTTCTGAAGAAATTTTGCATAAAAAGGTGTATGTTTAAAGGAGTCCATTAGGGAAGGCCTGTGGCTGTTCAGAATCCCCCCAGAATAGCATTCATTTTAACAATTCACCAGGGATTAGAGGTTCGTTCTCAGATTTACAAGCTTAAAAACTTGATGATGTATTAAGAATGGACTCTTTTTTGAGAGTATACTAACAATCAAAATTCATAGAGACTGATGTGTATAATCAAATGCTTATTATTTTACAATGAGGAGAATAGTTATACAAATCAAAATTCTTGCACCCATTTAATGCATTGGACTTTTTAGAGAAAATCACTTATAATCAAGAACTGGGAATAAGCATGGGATCAGAGCAAAGAGAGTTGTGCTGAAGAAATATAATTTGAAACAAAATCTTCTCCAGGCTAAGAAAATCTCACCGCAGAGGCAGAAGAGAAACAAAACAATTTTATTATTGAATAAGCATTAAAGCACAATGTGATGTGCGTGGTAGGCAATCAGCTGAAAAGATTGCAAAGACAAGAAGAAATCTCAGCCTTTTGTACAGTCAAGCAGATACAACTCATTGCATGAATGTTCTCATGATGAACAGTAACAAGTTCTTAACTAAGAGAACCTAATAGCACTATTTGTCGCACATAGTTCTTTCTCAGCTCACTTGGTAGTTGAGCTACCATCTGTGTTCGCTAATTGGCTTGATCCAAGAGAAAAATAAACTTCTTATATCTTTATGACAGGAGGTAGTTTTGCAACTTGGAGTGAGGATCTCACTGAAGTTAGGCCACTATTATCCCATAGCAGAGGCAGAGTAAGGTCGGTTGAGACCCTGGGTGCAGAAGAAAATATTTAAACATACTATCAGGTTTTACCACCAACTGTAACCTTGTATGTAATTAAAGTTGCACATACGAAACCAAAGTTGGTGTCATTAGAAAAAAAATGAAAGTTGGGGTTGCTTGGGGCCCTTCAGAAGTCGGGGTCCAGGGCGTGCACCCATCGTTCAATCTGCCTCTGTCCCATAGAAATTGGAAAACAGAAGTGCTATCTTTCTTGTAATTACATTTCAAAGAGATGGTTCTTAGGTCCTTGAGAAAGATACTCCTGGGTCTTTAAGCTGGCAAGAGACTTATTTAACTTTTAAGGATATAGACCTTGCAATCTCACTTATACAAGGAATCTAAACTAACGACCCCACTCCACCTACCCCCACCCCCCGAAAAAACTAGCCAAACCAAAAAACCTAGCTTATGAATAAAGAGAACAGATAAATTGTCTCCAGGGGCAGGGGTGGGGGAGGGCAAAAAGTGGGCAGCTGGGATTAAAAAGTGCAAACTTCCACTTATAAAATAAATGCCATGGTAATATAATGTACAGCATGGGACCTACATTCTGTATTGTATATTTGAAAGTTGCTAAAACAGTAGATCTTACAAGTTTTCATCACAAGAAAAGAATAGGTTGGAGCTATGTATAGTGATGAATGTTAACTAGAATTATTGTGGTAATAATTTCACAATATGTACAAATATTAAATCATTATGTTGTTTGTATACCTAATATAATATAATGTTATATATCAATTATATCTAAATTTAATAAAATAAAGACATACATATTTCAAAGAGGAGAGAAAAACTCATACTTTCTAAAGTAAATACTCTAAGAAAATGGAAAGGGGAAAGAAGTTCTCTTATTTTCTGCAAGGATAATTAAGCCTTTTATGTTTAATCTGTATTTGCCCTTAGAGGTACAATATTCCAGTGTTTAATTTGCCTCAGACTGGTGTTGGACAGATTCTTTTTTCTCCAGATGCTTGAATTTTCAGTCCCTCCCTGTGCCTCTCTCTCTCTTTCTCTCTCTTTGTCTCTCTCTCTCTCTCTCATTTCTACATTCATTAACACATTCTTCCTTTAAATATGTTTCTATTTCATTAGATCAGTTTACATAAATTAACCATGGAAGACATTCAATCTCTTTGAGGCAAGTTTGCTTATTACCGCTTTATACACTGATTTCAAAGTTTACCTCTTAAAGCAAAATCATTTCCACTTCTTCCAAGTTTTTGAGAGGCGCGCAGAGCTCTACACTGAAAAATCTAACAACGTAGAGTTTACCTGGAATAACACACCCCTAAGAGCAGGTACTCAGCAACTATTGCTGATGGATTGAGAAACCTCATTAACTGAAAGACTGGCATAGTTTTCATTCCAGTCTAACTGGTTTCTGTGTAAAGCTTTGTGTTGGCAATTACAGGAATGGTTTCCATTTCCCTTAGCTGTTAAAGAAACTAGCAGAATGAAGGAATGTCATTACCAAAATAATGACTACATCTAAAATGGAAACATTTCAAGTGTCTTGTAAAGAATTTTTTAAACTCTTGAGATTTACCTGAGCTTGTATAACTACTTTGTTGTGAAAATTTAGAATAGAAAGAAATCTGGCTGCTGAACTAAGATAGTGACCTATTCAGCTTCTCTTTCCTGATACGACATCCAGCTACTCTATTAGCATATTCATTGCGGTGGGCTCTGTTACTGCCTTTAGCACTGCGAGAAGTACTCAAATTAATATGCCTTGATTCCCTTAGGGCTTAATTCATCCCAAATTACCTTTGGAGGCAGCTCTGCTGGTCTACTTGCATTGATTTAATAAGAAACAATCACCATTCTTAACAGTAAGAAACTTTCAGTGTCAACTTGTACTTCTTGCTTCAGAGGCACCTTCCTCCAAATAAGATAATTTATTCTGGATAGCATAGGACACAAAGAGAAATTAATACTGTTATCATTAAACAGCTTCTAAATTAGTAAACAAATGTGTTTCTGCAAGACATGCCAGTAAAAGCTTCTAGAAAACTACTACCAACTGCTTTAATAGATTAAGCAGTAAATGCCAGCTCACTCTTTTTTTTTAAGTAAAGATTTTGTGTTCTCCAGTAGATAAATTAAAATTTATAAAAAACCATAATTTCTGTATTTTTGTATATTTTCCCTTATTTGGTATATATTAGCCTGCGATGCAAATGTGGCAGAAGGGTTTCATAGGGAACAGTTTTCCTGAAAGGAAGGCAGAATACGAGGCATTCTCCTTTCTTGGAGATCACAGAGTCATGGCCTCAAAGTGAGAAAGACAATGGCCTCATAAAATCCAGAAGACCTGGGAATGGATTCCACTCTTCCAATCAAGACCTCCTCCATGAGCCCTCATCCCCTCATCATTTCGTAATACATATATTTTATTTCATGGTCAATGTATATACCACTATTATATGCCTTATAAACGAGCACCATGGAGGGACAACTGTAATAACATAAGCAATAAAATATTTTTAAAAGAGTGCTATGGAGAACACAAAACAGCCAACACATAGCAGATGTTCAGTAAAGGGTAGCTCTTATTATTTTGCTATCCAAGGTTCTACAGCATCCTATTCAGAGATCACTGAAAAATGACAATTATCATTTGCTTGGCACTAATTCTCCTGGAATTAAATGCAGAATATCTGTACCTGAGATTAGTACAACATATTTTCATAATGAGCTTTAATCTATTCCCAAAACATTATTTTTTCCCTGGAAAAGCATCCAGATCCTGTTAGTCAGATAAGAAAAACAATCACATAAAAATATGTATCCATGCTTTCATATAAAATGTTTCTTATATATTTGCCATCAGATACTCCAAACCTAATACCAGACAATAAGTTTATTTCCATTGCACTCATTTGAATAACTATGAAGGATGATAGATATTAAAATGTCAATTTCCTTTTTTAAATTTTAAATATGTTTATTGATTTTAGAGAGAGGGAAAAGGGGGAGAGAAAAAGAGAGAGAGGAAGAGACAGAGAAACATCAGTGTAAGAGAAAAACGTCTATTGGTCTCCTCTCATGTGCACAGACCAGGGATTGAATCCACAAGCTTTTGGTGGACAGAATGATGAGTCATCTGGCTGGGGCTATAGTTGTTCTTTATATAATTTGAACAGTTGAAAAAGTTTATTATATTTCCATTCATCCTTGAACCCATCAAGTTTTTTAAAAGTCATTTATTCTCTCTTCCCACAATCACCTTTATTTTCATGAGGAAAAAGTCAAGACTCTCTTGTATTTTAAGACAAGAGAGTCAAGAGAGTCTCTGTGGAAGTCCAGGTTTTCAGGGGAGAAGTTCCAGCACACCATTCTAGCAACAAACAAGCAAGCAAACAAAAAACAGCAACAACAAAAAACAAGTCCTGATGCATTAGAGAAGGAGGGGCAATTTGGTTTTACTTGTGTCGTCCCTCCTCCAAAAGCGACACAGCTCAGTACCTATTGAGAACTTATTGGTCTGTGATTTCTCCCATGGGAAAATGTGAGTGTGTGGGAGTGAGAACCAAGCTTCCCCAGCTGTGGAGGCTGTTGCCCAAGGGGGCCGTTTCTCACCCCATGCAAAGTACTCAGTCATGAGTTGCATGGCTGGAGAGAGGGAAGAGGCTGGAGAGTGGCAGACGGGACTCTTAGAGGGCATTAAAGAGGCATGGATCCTACTAACTGCATCACAAACTCCATCAAGAACCCCACTTATGAGACACTGAACCCATAAGCAGCCTCAGTGCTCATTAAAGAAAATGAGGCTTGTACATTTTATTTACTATTTGTCTGCACTGTTTGGAGAAACATATTTATTGGGCATTTATATCAGTGTGTGATGTTCAAGAGTTGCCATTATTTTCAATAAACAGCTCAGAAATTATAGTTTGCTCTTTAATTTCTGATTTGATCCCTGTGAACTCATTGAACACTAATGCTTAGAACACTTGTCATAGGTGGAACATTTACTAGGTTTTGTGAAAATCTAAATGTGTGTAAATGGGGTCCTCTGCCTTCAAGTTACTACATAAAACATGAGACCAAAACCAAGATTAGAAAAACCAAATCATGTGCTATGAAACCCAAGACTCAAAATGAGTGCTCTGATATCCTAATGTGGAAACAGACCCTAAATTACTTAAACTTAATTAGACCTTTTCTCAATCTTTAATTTTAACTTCAAAATACAGGAAGATGTGTAGATGTAAGAAACCCTGTACACCTGTTGGACATCGGTGATTCTCTCTCCGTGCATTACTCTCCTCAACTTGGATTAAAAGACTTGCTCTAAAATGCTTTGATTCGGAGTAACTTCAATGATTGTTTCCTTCTTGACATTATTTTGTGAAATTAGATTGGGACACACTGTTCCCTGAAGAGCTGTACATCCACAAATGTTTCCAATTACATGAAATCATTCAGAATGTGAAACATCATCATGCAGAGAAGAGTATCTGACTATTCCCTATTGCCATTAATGACAGAATAAGAGAATACGAGTTTAAATTGAAAGAGAAGAAGAGATCAGGCTTGCCTATGGGAAAACCTTTATTATTTAAACCCTTCTTTCTTAGAGTAGCATGGATCTCCCGTAGATAATAAGAGCTAAGAGCTGCTTGGGAATTACCATGTGTCAAGCACTGTTCTAAGTCCTTTATCTATGTTAGTTCATTGACTCTTTGCAACAGTCTTTTGAAACAGATATTATTATTCCTGCTTTACAGATAGGGAGGAGTTAAGATTACAAACCCAGGGGGAGAACAAGGAGAAAAAAATTCCAAGCTCTCAACCACTTCATTATTTGCACTTAGCTGTCCCTTGTGCTTACTTCTTAACCTGTCCCAGGTTCTTTCATGCTTAGCCTTTCTGATCTCTCCTCCAGAGCCCATCTTCCCATTCTTGCTGCTTGACATGGCATTTTCAAATTCTAAATGCTTAATCTTATAATTTTAATTAAATCTCCCATAATATTTTAGATGTATTACCCATTTAATCCTTCCAGGGGAGTTATATGTAGAGGAGAGTTCGCCTTTATTGCTTCCGAACAAAGTAGTTTGTAAGTGTCACATTGCTGCCTTGCAGCAAAATTTCCCAGTGATATTTTACGTGTTTTTCTAATCTTATTCATAAACTCTTACCTGTTAAACAGAAATAACCAATTGAGGAAAGCTTGGTAATGAAAATATCTATCAATATAAGAAGAGAAATAATTATGTTTAAGTTCTCTATAAAAGACATGGCCTGTTCTTGTTTTCAAGTTTTCTTTTTTCCTAAAATCTCACACTACATAATACTGAAGGCTTAGACAAACACAGTTAACTGAATTAATTTCTCATTAGTAAGCTAAAGATTATGGTGCTCTCCACCCAATATGCATTCTCATTTCCTGCTATCAGTTAGATGTGCTTTGCGTTATTTTCCCTGCTACCATCTGCCACTGGGTTATGATCGCAACTTTCCAACCCAGCTGAGCGGAGTGCTAAAATGGCCTCCATTCTAACAGGGTCTCACAGTGTAGACGTGATGGTGGTGAATTACAACCACTTTGCATGGAAGCATTTCTGAACAGCACTTTTTTCTTATTATGATGTGGCAGGTAATATTTAAAACTGCCTTTTCTCTCTCTCATGAGCTTTCTTCTCATGACATGGGTACCTTGGCCCTATTTTGCAATATTTAGACTTTTAAAAAACCTAATGCAAAATTATGGATAACTTGAAGGGACTTCGGACAAAGCAAAGCACACTGAGAAAATATCAGTCCCTGGATTTTCTGTATAAGTAATTTCTCAAAGTGTGATCCTCTACTATCAAAAACACTAAAGATACTCTTAAAAACTGGGGGTTGTGCATGAAAAGTAATAATATCCTTACAAAAGGAATACCAGAAGGAGAAGAAGAGGAGAAAGGGATAGAAAACCTGTTTGAAAGACTGATGATGGAACACTTCCATAATTTGCGGAGAGAAAAAGTCACACAAGTAATGGAAACACAGGGAGTACCAATCAAGAAGAACCCAAAGAAGCCCACTCCAGATACATCACAATTAAAACAGCAGATATCAAAGACAAAGACAGAATATTAAAGGCAGCAAGGGAGAAATAGGAAGTGACATATAAGGGAGCCCCAATAAGGCTAACAGCTAACTTCTCCACAGAAACACTATAAGCCAGTGGGGAATGGCAAGAAATATTATAAGTATTGACAAGCAAAGGCCTGCAACCATAACTACTCTACCCAGCAAGGCTCTCAATTAAAATGGAGGGTGAAATAAGGAGTTCTCCAGACAAAAGCAGGCTAAAAGAATACACTTCTACCAAACCAGCATTGCAAGATACACTAAAGGGAGTGCTTTAAGAAGATGAAGAAAAAGAGTGAGACAGACAAGCATACAGATACAAGAGGAAAAAATGAATAAATACCTATCAATAGTAACTTTAAATCTAAATGGTCTAAATACTCCAATTAAAAGACATAGAGTAGCTGAATGGATAAGAAAACAATGACCAGAACATGTGCTGCCTATAAGAGACCCACCTCAGAACAAAAGACCTACACAAACTGAAAGTAAAGTGTTGGAAAAAAATATTCCAAACAAATGGACAGGAAAAAAAAAGCCAGAGTAGCAATACTTACATAAAACAAAATAGACTTCAAAATAAAGGCCATAAAAAGAGAACCAGAAGGACACTTTATAATAATCAAAGAAAAAATCCATCAAGAAGACATAAAGATTGTACACCTGTATGCAACCAACATAGGAGCACTCAAATATATGAGGAAAATCCTGGAGGACTTCAAGAAAGATATAGACAACAACATACTTATAGTAGGGGATTTTAATACCCCACAATCAACAATGGATAGATCTTCCAAACAAAATATAGACAAGGATACTGTGGAACTCAATGACGCATTAGATTAAATGGACTTAACTGACATATATATATAGAATATTTCATTCCAAACAAGCAAAATACACATTCTTTTCTAATGCACAAGGAACATTTTCAAAGATAGACTACAGGATAGGACAAAAACCAAACCTCAAAAATTTAAGAAAATAGCAATCACATCAAGCATTTTATCAGAACACAAGGGCTTAAAACTAGAAATCAACCTCAGGGAAAAAACTCAAAAACATTCAAACCCATAGAGACTGAATAGCATGCTATTAAACAATGAATAGAGAAATAATGAGATCAAAGAAGAAATCAAAAGGTTTCTGGAAACAAGTGAAAATGAACATACAACAGTCCCAAACCTATGGGACACAGTTAAGGCAGTCCTGAGAGGAAAGTTCAAAGTAATACAGTAATACCTAAAAAAGATAGAAACATTTCAAATAAGCAACCTAACACTACATCTACAAGAACTGGAGAAACAACAAACAAAGCTCAGAGCAAATAGAAGGAAGGAGATAATCAAGATCAAAGCAGAACTGAATGACATAGAGACTTAAAGAACAATTAAAAGGATCAATAAATCCAGGAGATGGTTCTTTGAAAAGATTAAAAAAACCAAAAAGTCTTTAAGCAGATTCATCAAGAAAACAAGGGAGAGGATGCAAATAAATAAAATCAGAAATGAAAGAGGAAAAATTACAACTATACCACAGAAATAGAAAGGATTGTAAGAAATTACTATGAACAACTATATGCCAAGAAAGTTGAAAACCTGGGTGAAATGGACAAATTTCTAGAAAAATATAATCTTCCCAAACTGAATGAAGAAGAAGCAGAAAGTCTGAACAGACCAATAACAGCAGGTGAAATTTAAGCACTAATCAAAAGACTCCAGGCACACAAAAGCCGTAGACTGGATGGTTTCACAGGAGAATTTTAAAAAAAACATTTAAGGAAGAGCTAACCCCTGTCCTTCTTAGACTATTCCAAAAAATCCAAGGAGGAAGACTCCCAAACTCATTTTATGAAGCCAGGATCATCCTAATCCCAAAACTAGATAAGGACACAACAAAGAAAGAAAACTACAGACCAATATAGCTGATGAACATAGATGCTAAAACCCTCAACAAAATATTGACAAACCATATCCAGCAACACATTGAAAAGATCACCCACCATGATCAAGTGGGATTCATCCCAGGGATGCAAGGATGGTACAATATTCGCCAATCAATAAATGTAATATATCACATAAACAAAAGGATAAACAAAAATCACCTGATGATATCACTAGATGCAGAAAAAGCATTTGATAAGGTAGAGCACCTATTTATGATAAAAACACTCAGCAAAGTGGGAATAAAGGGGGCACACCTCAACAAATAAAGACCACATATGAACAACCTACAGCCAACAACGTACTGAACTGGCAAAAACTAAAAGCTTTCCAACTAAGATCGGGAACAAGACAAGGATGTCTGCTTTCACCATTTTTATTCAACATAGTATTTGAAGTCCTGGCCACAGACATCAGACAAGAAAAATAAATAAAAAGACATCAAAATTGGAAAGGGGGAAGTAAAACTGTCATTGTTTCTGGGTGACATGACAGTGTACATAGAAAACCCTATAGACTCCACAAAAAACTACTCAACATAATAAGTGAACTTGTGATACAAGCAGCAGGATCCAAACAGCAGGATCCAAAATCAATATTCAAAAATGGAAGGCATTTTTGTACACCAACAATGAAATATCAGAATCAGAAATCAGGAAAAAAATCCCATTTACTATAGCAACAAGAAAAATAAAGTACCTAGGAATACACTTAACCAAGGAGGTGAAAGACCTGTACTCAAAAAACTACACAACACTGAAGAAAGAAATTAAGGAAGACACAAATAAAAGGAAGCATATACCATGTTCATGTAGTGGGAGAATTAACATCATCAAAATGTCCATACTACTCAAAGCAATATATACATTCAATGCAATCCCTATTAAAATACCAATGACGTATTTACAGATATAGAAAAAACATTTCAAAAATTTATATGGAACCATAAATGACCCTGAATAGCTGCAACAATTTTGAGAAAGAGGAATAAAGTAGGAGGGATCACAATACCTGACATGAAACTATATTATAAGGCTGTTGTAATCAAAACAATCTGGTATCGGTATACGAACAGACACATAGGTCAATGGAACAGAATAGGGAGCCCAGAAATAAACCCATGTCTCTATGGTCAGTTAATATTTGACAAAGAGGGCAGAAGCATTAAATGGAGTAAAAATAGCCTCTTCAAAATATGGTGTTGGGAGATATGGACAGCTACATGCAAAAAAATGAAATTCAACCATCAACTTAATCCAGACACAAAAATAAATTCATGATGGATAAAAGACTTAAATATAAGTTGCAACACCATAAAAGTCCTAGAGAAGAACATAGGCAGGAAAACCTCAGATATTCCATGCAGCAATATTTTCACCGATATGTCCCTCAGAGCAAGGGACATAAAGGAAAGAATAAATAAATGGGACTTCATCAAAATAACAAACTTCTGCATGGTTGAAGAAAATATCAGCAAAATAAAAAGGAGACAACCATATGGGAAAATATATTTGCCAATGATACCTCGGACAAGGGTTTGATCTCTAAAATATATAAAGAACTCACATGACTCCATTCAAGGAAGACAAACAATCCAACTAAAAAATGGGCAAAGGACCTGAACAGACACTTCTCCAAGGAGGGCATACAGAAGCCAGAGACATATGAAAGGATGCTCAGCATCACTAGCCATCAGAGAGATACAAATTAAAACTACAGTGAGATATCACTTCACACCAGTCAGAATGGCCATGATAACCAAATCAACAAACAACTAGTGCTGGTGAGGATGTGGAGAAAAGGGAATCCTAGTACACTGTTGGTGGGAATGCAGACTGGTGCAGCCACTGTGGAAAACAGTATGGAATTTCCTCAGAAAACTAAAAATGGATCAGCCTTTTGATCCAGCAATTCCACTGCTAGAATTATACCCTAGGAATCCCAAAACACCAATTCAGAAGAACCTATGCACCCCAATGTTCATAGCAGCACAATTTACATTAGCCAGGAATGGAAGCAACCTAAGTGCCCAACAGTAAATGAGTGGATCAAAAACCTATGGTACATTTACACAACGGAATACTACGCAGCTGAAAGAAAGAAAGGTGGCAGGAAAATGTTGACAAAACAATACAAAACAAAACAAAACAAATAGGGGGAGGTTAAGCACAGTATAGGAAATTGAGAAGACAAAGAAATGGTATGCACAACCCATAGACATGAAGTAAGGGGTGGGGGATGATGGGATGGGTGCAGGGCAGAGGGGACAAAGGGGAGTAAAAAAGAGAGAACTCTAATAACATGATAAAAAAATACAAAAAAAAAAAAAACCAACCCAAAAAAGACACATGTCTGGAAGTGCCTTAGGCTCCAGGCAGTACTCAGTGCCTGTCACTTCTTTAACTACTAAACTCACCAAGTCACATTTAAATAAATTTTAAAGGTCTTAAAAAAATAAGATAAAATGGGAGGTTGTGGTCTCCCTTGAGATCAAGTCAATCAAAATGTCTCAACACAGTGAACTGACACCTACACTCCATAAGCATCCCAGGTTAATCTTACATATTCATGTTTAAGAACCAAGTATAGTCTTCAGAGTGTTTCTTTAAAAAGTGAGTTTCTGTTTTAAGTTACTTTCATTTATGCTAGGTGCAGAAAATGAAATAGATACAGCTATCAGGGATCAAGCCATGGATAGATGCCCTGTATAAATTAAACTTACATAATATAGACATAAGGTATGACATCTGCTACTGAGATAGCTTGATGCAAAATTCAGCCCAATTAGGCTGTTCCGTAATAGGTGGTCTCATTAATTTGAGGCTGCCTCAATAGGAGGTGGGTTCCTAGGCCTTAGTCTGAAATATCCCTGTTGAAAATAGTCCTTTGTTTTGGCTCTTCATGGAACTCGATGCAACCCCAATCCAGGACATAGTGCACCTCTGAATGAGCATAGCTACTGGGCTGGGTGCCCTTGCCTCTTTGCTTCCTAGGGCACCCTTTAACAACCCAATGTCATCTAATCAGAAAGCTTAGCAAAGAATTACTTTAAAAATCATTTAATAGTAGCTACTCAGCACCAGCAAAATGAGAGATCATCAATAATAGAAACAAAGCAATTTTTATTTCATTAGAACTAGTTTCTAATGACTAGTTATGTGTATGTCTGCTCTCTGATAATAGTAAAAGAGGAAAATTGCAAAACCAGAGCCTAATTTGTGTGAAGACAGTCTTGAAAATCAACACTTAGATGTCTTTCTCTTTGCATGCTTACTGAACATTTATTAAAATCTTTTTTTTTAGGGGGATACATATAGGTTGGGCTTAGATGCCAGTTGTGTGAGTCAATGAAAGTAGGATTAGTCTGTAAGTTTGAAGGGTACTCCTCCTCTCCTATTCTTTCTTAAAATTCTTAAACAAGATAAGGAAAATAAGTAAGTTTGATAAATAAACTCAAGCTATGTTAAGGCTATACTGAGATTTTAGATTGAAAATAGGAATAACTACCTGGAAGGACAATGTTCAAGAAATATAAACCTCATTTCACTTGGAAGTCTCTAAACTTTATTTCATCTCATAGTCTTCAGTGGGCAGGAGAAAAGAGCATTCTTAAATCTTTCTATTTCTTTCAAAACTAAGATTGTATGATATATATGATTTTTGTATTTAAATTTGGGATTTAGGCATATAGTTTTTTTAAGGCTGTTAATGTGCATGTACACTTGCTATTGAAGTGGAGCCTGGAAAAGTAGGTTTCACAACTGAGGTCACTGAGTACACAGCGTAATGTAGCACCAAAGTCATGATAAAATTTATTGTTATATATTCACTAATACTAAATGTATGGCTATGATTATTTACATTTGGAATAAAAGGAAAATGAAAGCTTAGGAGACTGACAAAAGAAATCAGGGGAAACAACACTTATTTTTCCACAGTCTTCAACTTTCATTTTATTCCTCCATTCCTTACCACTAATGAGCACTCCCAGTTTCAGAAATCTATTCTTTCCCATCAGTCATTTATTTCAAGGCCCTGGGGGGTGATCTTTTGCGGAAAATATCACTGATTGTGCCACCTAATCATTTTTTACTTTCTCCCATCTCCCAGTATCATCATCTTACCCTAGCTGTTCTCCAGAGACATACCCATTCACATATGCATTCTTTACCCACCCACTGGCCCTCAGCCTTGTCCCCACAGCTGCATTTCTTGCTTTCTCTATCATCGTTCCAACTTTCTCTCATTACTTCTAATCCTGCTCGATTCAAACAAGTAGAGGGATGGCCCTCTACCGAGTGTTTATGCACCCTATATACTTTGCTTTCTTTTTTTGTTTCATCTTGATCAAATAAAATAGTCCTTCAGACTTCTACTCTTTTCAAGTTTTGTGGTTCTCTATCGTGATTTCCATTATTTCCATTTTACTGAAATCATTCAAATTAAAAAGTGACAGGAGGCACCTAAATCAAAGTGCCTCTTCTCATTGTTCTTTTCTCCATATTGGACAGTACAGTGGACTTGCCCACCTTAATACAATCAAATTATTCTTGTTCCTCCTTTTAATTCTTTTTCATTTTTATTGTATTTTTAACCCGTTTCCCATTTATAAAAAAAATAGTGCAGCTAGCTGCCAGCTTTCATTTAATTACTCATAAACAGGCTCTTTGAGGCTGAAACAAGTCTGACTGGTTTTCGATGTGAAAATAAAATATGAAAACTGTTCTTGGAGTTATTTCTAAACAGAACTTGCCTCTAATCCTAATGTAAACACTGTAGCTGCAAGTACTGTTGGTGAGTATTCTTAGGGCAAATAAGAAATAGATTAAATCTATTTTCTATTTTTTATTTTTTACTTTGCATGGAATTTTTTGGGTTGACATTGGTTAATAAAATTATATAGGTTTCAGGTGTACAATTCTATAATACATCAACTGTATATTGTATTTTGTGTTCACCACCGCAAGTCCACTCTCCTTCCATCACCATTAATCCCTGATTTACCCTCTTTTATCTCCCAACAATCCCAATTCCCCCATAATCTCCACAATGTTCTCTGTGTCTATGCATTTTGGGGGCGTATTTTGCTTAATCCCTTTGCCTTTTTCCTTCAGTCCCCAGACCACCAACGCTCCAGCTCCAGGAGCTTTTCCAGGCTCCAGCTGTCAGTCTGTTCTCTGTATCTATGAGCCTGTTTCCATTTTGTTTGTCAGTGTATTTTGTTCATTAGATTCCACATATAAGTAAAATCATGTAGTACTTGTCTTACTCTAATGGGCTTATTTCACTTAGCATATTACTCTCCAGGACCATCCACGCTGTTGTAAAAGGAAAGATTTCCTTTCTGTTTATAACTAAGTAATATTCCATTGCATAAATGTACCACAGCTTTTTATTCATTCATCTACTGATGGGCACTTGGGCTGCTTACAAATCTTAGCTATTGTAAATAATGCTGCCATAAGGGGTGCACATATCCTTTGGAATTTTGTTTCAGGTTTCTCCAGATATATTTGCTGAAGCAGAATTGCTGGGTCAAACGGCAGTTCCATTTTAATTTTTGGGAATAACTCCGTACTGCTTTCCACAGTGGCTGCACCAATCTGTATTCCCACTTACAGTACACTAGGGTTCTCTTTTCTCCAAATTTTTGCCAAATTTTTGTTTGTTGATGTATTAATGTTAGCTTCATTGTGACTTTAATTTGCATTTCTCTAATGATTAGTGACTTTGAGTATCCATTCATATGTCTTTTGGTAATCTGTCTGTCCAGTTTAAAGAAGTGTCTATGGGGTCCTTTGCTCATTTTGAATTAGATTTTTTTCATGTTGTTTTATAAGTTCTTTATAAATTTTGGATATTAACCTCATATCAGACATATCAGCAAATACAATATGTCTTCCTATTCAGTGGGTTGTCTCTTTATTTATTGATGGATTCCATTGCTGTGCAAAAACTTTTTAGGCTGATGTAATCCCATTTGTTTATTTTTTTCTTTTATTTGTACGCCCAAGGAAATATATCAGAAAAAAATATTGCTGTGAGACATGTATGGGATTTTACTGCCTATGGTTTCTCCTAAGATTGTCATGGTTTCAAGTCTAAAATTTAAGTCTTTAATCCATTTGAATTTATTTTTGTGTATAGTGTGAGGAGGTGTCCTAGTTTCTTTCATTTTTGCACTTGCGTGTTCAATTTTCTTAACACCATTTATTGAATAGATTGTCTTTAGCCCATTGTATGTTCTTGCCTCCTTTATCAAATATTAATTGACCATAAAGGCTTGACTTTATTTCTGGGCTCTCTATTCTGTTCCATTGATCTATCAGTCTATTTTTATGCCAGCACTATGTTGCTTTGATTACTAGTGCATTGTAGTGTAGCCTGATATCAGACAATGTAATTCCTCCAACTTTGTTCTTATTTCTCAAGATTACTGTGTTTCTTAGTGATCTTTGTGATTTCATATACATTTTTGGAATTTTTTTCTAGTTCTGTGTTATATGTAGTTTATGGCTTGATAGCAATTGCATTGAATCTACAGATTGCTCTGGATATTATGAACATTTTAATTCTTCTTATCCATGAACATGGTATATGCTTCCACTTACTTGTATCTTAAACTTCTTTGTTCAGTATACTATAATTTTCCAGGTACAGGCCTTTTACCTCCTTGGTTAAACTTATTCCGAGGCACCTCACTTTTTTGTTGTCATTGCAGTAGTAAATAGGATTGTTTTCTTAGTTTCTCTTTCTGGTAGTTATTATTGGTGTATTAAAATACTACTAATTTTGGGCTATTTATTTTGTATCCTGCTACTTTACTGAATTCATTTATCAGTTTCACTAGTTTTTGATGGAGTCTTTAGGGTTTTCTATATACAGTATCATGCCATCTGCAAACGATGACAGTTTTCCTTCTTTCCAATGTGGATGCCTTTTATTTTTTCTTTTTGTCTGATTACTGTGACTAGGACTTTCAGTATTATGTTGAATAAGAGAGGTGGAAGCTGACATCCCTACCTTGTTCCTGATCTAAAGGGTAGTGCTTTTTGCTCATTGAATATGTTGCCTATAGGTTTTCAAGGTATGGCCTTTATTACATTGAGGTGTGTTCCTTCTATTTCTTCTTGCCTGAGAGGTTTTTTTTTTTTAATCATAAATGTTTGCTGGTTTTTATCAAATGCTTTTTCTGCATCTAACAATATGATCATGTGGTTTTTGTCTTTCTTTTTTTTCTGGGGTGTATCACATTTTATTTGCGGATATTGTAGCAACCTTGCATCCCCAAAATAAAGCCCATTTGATCATGGCGTACGATCTTTTTAATGTATTTCTGGGTCTGGTTTGCTAAAATTTTGATAAGGATTTTAACATCTATGTTCATCAGGGATATCAGACTCTAATTTTCTTTGTAGTGTCTTTATCTCGTTTTGGAATTAGGATAATGCTGGCCTTGTAAAATGAGTTTGGAGTCTTTCCTCTTGAATTCTTGGGACAGTTTGAGAAAGAGGTGTTATTTTTTCTCTGAGTGTTGGGTAAATTTCACCTGTGAAGCCATCTGGTCCAGGACCTTTGTTTGTCAGGAGTTTTTTGGTTATTGCTTTAATAATAATAGCAATTTTAATAATGATTGTTTTAACAATAAAAACAATTCTGTTTCATTAGTTATAATCTGTCTGTTTAGATTATCTGATTCTTCCTGATTCAGTTTTGGAAGATATTTCTAGAAATTTATCCATTTCATCCAGATTGTCAAATTTATTGACATATAGTTGTTCACAGTATTTTCTTATGTCTTTGTATTTATTTGGTGTCAGTTGTTACTTTTCCCTCTTATTTCTGATTTTATTTATATAGGTCCTCTCTTTTATTTCTTTATGTGTCTGGTTAAAGTTTTGTTGATCTTGTTTATCTCTTTAAAGAACCAGCTCTTGGCTTCATTTATCTTTTGTATTTTTTAACTCTATTTTGTTTATGTCTTCTTTCATCTTTATTACTTTCTTTCTCCTACTCACATTGGGCATTGTTTGTTGTTCTTTTTCTAGTTCTTTTAAGTGTAAAGTTAGAATGTTTATTTGGGTTCTTCTTGTTTCTTGAGGTAGGCCTATAATGCTATGAACTTCCCTCTTAGGACTGCTTATACCATGCCCCATAGATTTTGGGTTGCTATATTCTTAATTTCATTTGTTTCAAGTATCTTTTGATTTCTTCCTTAACTTTCCTGTTAAACTGTTCATTGGTTAGTAATATGTTATTTAGCCTTTATGTCTCTGTGTGTTTTTCACACAAGTGTTCTTCTTGCGATTGATTTCTAGTTTTATAGCATTATAGTCAGAGGCTTCATATGATTTTAATTTTTCTAAATTTATTGAGATTTGTTTTATATATTAACATGTGGTCTATTCTAGAAAATGTTTCATGTGTACTTACAAAGAATGTATACTCCACTGCTTTTGAAATGCTCTGAAAATATAAATTAAATAATCTGATCTAGTGTGTCATTTAAGGCTTCTGTTTCTTTTTTTTTCTGCCTGGCAGGTCTATTCATGATGTCAATGGGAAGGAGGGTTTAAAATACCCTATGATTGTATTACTGTAGAACTCTCTTTTTATTTCCATCAAGATTTGTTTGTATATTTAGGTGCTCCTCTATTGGGTTCATAAATGTTGTAAGGATTATATCCTTTTGTTGGAGTGTTCCCTTATCATTATGTAGTATACCCTTTGTCTCTTACTGTAGCCTTTGTTTTCAAATCTATTTTGTCAGATACAAGTATTGCCATTTTATTCTTTTAACTATGTTCCTCTGTTTTGTTTTTTTTTTGAAGAAAACACTTTAATATTTCTTGTAATAATGGTTTGGTGGTGATGAACTCCTGTAAATTTTCCTTGTCTGGGAAGCTCTTTAGTTCTCCTTAAATTTTAAATGATAGCCTTGCTGGGTAAAGTAGTCTTGGTTGTAGGCCTTTGCTTTTCACCGCTTTAAATATTTCATGCCAGTTCCTTCAGGACTGAAGTTTTTCTGTTGAGATATCAGCTGATGATCTTATGGATGCCCCCTTGTAATTAACTGTCTTTCTCTTTCTGCTTTTAAGATTCTTTCTTTTTCTTTAAACTTTGCCATTTTAATTATGATGTGTCTTGGTGTGGACCTCTTTGGGTCCACTTGTTACGGACCCCATGCACTTCCTGAACTGTGTGTTTTTTTCCTTCACCAAGTTAGGCAAGTTTTTCCGTCATTATTTCTTCAAATAGATTCTCAGTACCTCATTCTCTTTCTTCTTCTTCTGGGACATGTACTATACAGATATTGTTATGCTTTATGTTGTTCCAAAGTTTTCTTAAACTATCCTCAGTTTTTCATTCTTTCTTTCTTTCTTTCTTTCTTTCTTTCTTTCTTTCTTTCTTTCTTTCTTTCTTTCTTTTCTTTCTTTCTTTCTTTCTTTCTTTCTTTCTTTCTTTCTTTCTTTCTTTCCTTCTTTCTTTCTTTCTTTCTTTCTTTCTTTCTTTCTTTCTTTCTTTCTTTTTCTTTCTTTCTTTTGCTGCTCTGATTGGATGGTTTCTGCTACCTTATCTTCCAAACTGCAGGCTCAATCCTCTGCTTCATCTAACCTGTTATTGATTCCTACTAGTGTATTCTTCATTTCTGACTTTTATTTTTTATGGTCCATCTCCATTCTTTATGCTGTTATAGTTTTTACTAAATTCCTTGAGCATCCTTATAAATATTTTTTTGAACTCTGTATCTGATAAATTATTTGCGTTCATTTCATTTAGCTCTGTTTATGGAGATTTCCCGTTCTTTCATTTGTGACATTTTTCTTCCTTTCTCCATTTTGGCTACTTCTTGGTGTTTGTTTCTGTGTACTAGGTAGGTCTACCATGACTCCTAGTCTTAGTAGGATGAACTTACATAGTATGTGTCCTGTGAGACCCAATGCTGGATCCTCCTTGATCACCTGAGTTGGATGCTCCAGGAATATTCTTTGTGTGGGTTATGTTGGCCTTCCTGATGTAATTGAGTTTCAATTGCTATTGGCCCATTTATGCATGGGGTCAACCCTCAGGATGTCTGACTGTGAGAATCAACCCCAACCACAGTGTACAAGCTGCTGTGCAGGTTCTGAACTTATGAAATGGAATTCACCACAACAGAAACTGGTGCCTGCCAAGGTCTCCCTTTGGATATGCCAGTTGTGAAGCTAATTGGATCCTGCTCTGATGTTTTCTGAAACCTGCCAGAAAACATCTGGAGACTCTCGGAGGGACTCTGATCAAGCCAATGTAAAATGCTGCCTGTGACTGACTCTGGGCAACTTTTTTGAGGTATAAGGTGATCCAAAGTTGATGGTCACCTCTTCTGGGACTGGGTGTGAATGGGAAGTACCAAGCTGTTCACAAAGGCTGGCTTTTACCAGTACTGGGCATGGGGGCGAGTCAGCAGAAGTCTCAAAGCACCCATGATCTACCTCTGTCTGTCTCCACCTGCCAGCTGTCTGTTAGGCTCTGTTACTGAAAGAGCCCCTGGTACTTCTCAAGTTGCATGAGGTATGTTCTCAATTAGTCACCAGGTAGGGGTGAATTTTATCTACCAGGCTGATACAGGTTAAAACTTGGTGCTAGATTTTTGTCTGAGGACACTGAGCATATGTTCCAGGGTATACCCAGTATACCTGTCACCCATCAGTGCTTGTATACGTTTGTGATGGGGTATGATCTCAGGGAGTTGTCATGCTGAGGATAGCATTATTTCTCAGGAAAAAAACACACCAAGATTTTGCTGTGTGAAGGGAGGGCTCTTCACCAGTCAGACATGTGAAGGAAAAATGGACCCTGTCTTAGAGCCACACAACTCAGTTTATCCCAGATTCTTTTGTTTTGTTATGTTTGTTTAAGTATACTTTATTGATTATGCTATTACAGTTGTCCCATTTTTTCTCCCCTTTATCCTCCTCTGCCCTGCACCCTGCTTCCCACCAGCATCCCCTCCCCCTTTAGTTCATGTCCATGGGTCATACATATAAGTTCTTTGGCTTCTCCATTTCCTATACTGTTCTTAACTTCCCTGGTCTATTTGGTACCTACCACTTATGCTTCTTATTCCCTGTACCTTTTCTCCCATTCTCCCCCTCCACCCCTCCCCACTGATAACCCTCCATGTGATCTCCATTTCTGTGATTCTGTTCCTGTTCCATTGTTTGCTTAGTTTGTTTTTGTTTTTAGGTTCAGTTGCTGATAGTTGTGAGTTTCTTCTCATTTTACTGTTCATAGTTTTCATCTTCTTTTTCTTAGGTAAGTCCCTTTAACATTTCATGTAATAAGGGCTTGGTGATGATGAACTCCTCTAACTTTACCTTATCTGGGAAGCACTTTATCTGCCCTTCTAATCTAAATGAGAGCTTTGCCAGATAGAGTATTCTTGGATGTAGGTCCTTGCATTTCATGGCTTTGAATACTTCTTTCCAGCCCCTCCTTACCTATAAGGTTTCTTTTGAGAAATCAGCTGCTACTCTCATGGGAACTCCTTTATAAGTAACTGTCTCCTTTTCTCTTGCTGCTTTTAAGATTCTATCCTGGTCTTTAATCTTGGGTAATGTAATGATGATATGTCTTGGTGTATTCCCCTTTGGGTCCAATTTCTTTGTGACTCACTGAGCTTCCTGGACTTCCTGGAAGTCTATTTCCTTTGTCAGATTGGGAAGTTCTCCATTATTTTTTCAAATAAGTTTTCAATTTCTCGCTCTTCCTCTTCTCCTTCTGGTACCCCTATGATTCTGAAGTTGGAATGTTTAAAGTTGTCCCAGGGGTTCCTAAGCCTCTTCTCATTTTTTTGAATTCTTGTTTCTTCATTCTGCTCTGTTTGAATGTTTATTTCTTGATTCTGCTCCAAATCATTGATTTGAGTCCTGATTTTCTTCCCTTCACTGTTGGTTCCCTGTGTATTTTTCTTTATTTCACTTTGCATAGCCTTCACTTTTTCCTCTGTTTTGCAGCCATGCTCAACCAATTGTGTGAGCATCCAGATTACCTGTGTTTTGAACTCTGTATCTGATAGGTTGGCTATTTCTTCATCGCTCAATTCTATTTTTGGAGCTTTGATCTGTTCTTTTGTTCCAGCCATATTTTTTTGTCTAGTTACTAGTTACTTCCCCTACTACCCACAAGCAAATTGGGCCCTTTTGGTGCTGGTTCCTGGGTGGGTGGGTTTGTATACATTCTAGGACCCTGAGGGCTCTTCCAATGAATTCTCCTGTGAGACTGAGAGTATCTCCCACTGCTGCAACCCCCATAGGTTTTTACAGCCAGAGGTTTTGAGGCTTTCTTTTCCTGCTCTGGAACCCTGGGTTGCATGGTCTGTCTCGCTTCCCCATTATTCCTCCCAGTTTATCTGCACACAAATGGGCAACTGCCAGCTGCCACCTCTCCCACCCAGTCCTCCAGCCACCACCTTGCCGCATCCACTCCACCCCAGCTGCCTATCTCTATCTCTGCCCCTCCTACCAGTTTGGATGAATGTTTCTTCTTTATCTCCTTGGTTGTTGGACTTCCATACAGTTCGATTTTCTGGCAGTTCTGGTTGTTCTTTGTTTTTAAATTTGTTGTTGTCCTTCTTTTTGTTGTACTAGGAGGCAAGCATATCTACCTACACCTCCATCTTGTCCAGGAATCAGTTTATCCCAGATTCTGCCAGAGCCTGATCTCAGCAGGGTAGGGCCACCAGGAGTTGGGAGGATGGGGCCAGTGGATCTCCTATGAGGGGGAGGAACCAGTCAGGTTCACAGGAAAGGGGGGGAATCCCCCACCTCAAAGCTACACAGCTTAATCACTGATACATTTTAAGTCTTCCCTGATCTCTACATCTTGGGTCAGGCAGCTGACAACTCAGCAGGGCATAACCTCCATAGGGTGGGGTGTCAGAGAGTCCAGAGTGTGGGACTTTTGCATTCCCCTAGGCCAATCTGTATGCTGGGGAGTTCTCCACCAAAGAAAGTTGGTGTCTGCTTTGTGATAGGGGGACTCAGCAGAGGAATCTCGATGGCTATCCCTCCAGCTGTCTCCTCAGAGCCACAAAACCCAGTCTTTCCTCACACAACTCTGCTCTGCTCTGCCTTCCCTCTTTGACTGGCCGCAACTGAGATTTTGTGCATTGGTCCTTTAAGAGTGTGCCTGTGGCCCCAGCAGACCGCTGTCTCTCCTTGGTGGACAAATCCTGGCTGATGTTTACAGCCAGGTGTTATATGGGTACCTCTTCCTGGTTATGGTGCTCTGGGCTGTGGATCATCACTTGGGGATGAGACCTTGTGCTTCTCAGGGGAATCCCGGTAGCTGAGATAACCCTCCAGAATCTCCACCACCACCCATGGGAGTAGGCCACCCCTTGTCTTGTCTCCACCCTTCTTACCAGTCTCGATGTGGCTTTTTCTGTAAATCATTTGTTATAATACTCATCTTCAGCTAGTCTTCAGTTGGTTAATCAGGTTGATTGCTGTATATTTTAGTTGTAATTCCAGTAAGGCTCTAGGGGAAGGTGAGTATCATCTCTACCTACTCTGCAACCATCTTGGATCCTCCTTTATTTGTTTGCTTTTGAAGTTTCTTCTTTGCTGGCTTCTTCTCCATGACCCTGTTAATGTGTTTATGCTTTCTGAAGGATCTGTAGTTTTCCTGGGATACTAATTTTAACACTACTTGTATCTTATATTCACAGACATTAAATTGGATCACGTCACTCTGACATCTATATTTATTTTCAAAATTGTTATTTATATCCACCAGTAAAACAATTTATTCTCCCTAAATTCAATTGAAAAAGCAGAATTCTCACTCTTATTGTACATGCTTCCCACATTGCCTACTTGCTCTCCAACTGTAAAACTTTTGGGTTTTATTCAGCTCTTTGCACAGATAACTTTTTCCCGATAATTTAATTTAATCCATCAATTCCTTTGTGCTCTATTCACACATTTCTTGTCTAGACCTTAGCTATTTCATGCTTGGACTCGTTCAATAAAAACACTGATATTTACTATGAATTTTTCTGAGTTTACACATATAGAGATGAACATATCATAGTCTCAATACAGATAGAACTTTAAACTTTTCTTTGCGAGAAATGATTTCATTTAACACAGTCAGCAACATCACTATTTAGGTAGAGGCTGTAATTTTTCTGGCAGCAGCTTTTACTTACTCTTGAAAGAATCATTTCAGCAGTCTTGGTTGTGTTTATATAAAATGTTGTCACTTGTTGCTGTGAAGATAAGTGATAATAGCAGCTTCATGTAATCATCCCTTCCTATTGTAGTATCCTTATTTCAGAATAAGCCATTAGAGGTATCCCCACTGGGAACAAGAATATTGAGATATTAACCTTGTATTTGGGGTATTCAATATTATTAGAATTTCTCTTATTAATTGTATGATTCCAATTGAAGATTTCTGGCAGGAAAGAAGATAAGAATGCCAGCCATCTTGGTTTGCCTGGGACTGAGCAGTTTTTCAAGATACAGGACATTCAGTGCTGCAACGGAGAAAATCTTGGACAGATCCAAATGAAATGATGACTGAAATCTGAAGGAAGGGCAAGTCTGAATTATTGATCCAAGTTTCTTATTAAGGCCTACAAACTCAACACTCTTAAGGGGTCCAGACAGATCATGTAAATATGTACAGTGGCTGATTATAAGATGCAAGGAAATGGTGTGATCTGTGGTGGCTACATACGACTTGTGTCAGTTTACTAGGGATGCCTTAATAAAATACCACAGACTGGGTAGTTTAACCAGCACACATTTATTGAACCTAAGTTTTAGAGGCTAAAATCAGGTGTGAGCAGCTTTGATTCCTAAGGGTTTTTTGAGGACATTATCTGTTCTAGGCCACTCTCCCTGGCTTATAGATGACCATCTTCTATGTTTCTTCACACCATCTTCCTTGGATACATATCTCTGTCTTCAAATTTCCCTTCTTATAAGGATGCTGATTGTGTTGCTTCGTGGCCCCACCTAATCACTTCAACTTAACTCGATCACTTCTAGAAAGATGAAATAAGGTCACAGTCTAAGGTACTGTCAGTTAGGATTTTAACATATGAACATTGAGGGGACAGAATTCAATACCTGCCATTCATGTTAAACAATATTTAAGAGTGATGGCAAATCAAAACCATTCTACATAGCGTGTGATCAACAGTTTCCTACCACTGGCCTAAATGGTTATGGAGGGAGGCTGCTTCCAGCACAGCAGCAACCAAGGTGGCACTCCTGCGCCAAGCTGTCTTGGTGTAGTGGTAAAATTTGAAAACAGTGACTGAGCTGGTTAGTTCGGTCTGCAGTTGTAAATGTTCAGTTTTAAGTTCGTGAGCCTAAACTTCCTTGAAGAGTAATAACACTGCTCTTGAAACTGGACAGCATATGTTTCACTACGCTGGCAGGCAAGGATGTGCTGACCATGGGAGATGAGATTTTTCAACAGCAATACAGAAAAAATTGAATGGAAGCAAGAGCATAAGAAAACATACCATGTATGTAAGAAATAAGAACTAATTAGTTCTTATAGTACTTTCCCTGTTTGGCATTTGGACCCAGGCATGATCCTTACATTAGTTTTTTATTTCTATGTAAAATGTAGAGTTGTAAAACAATATCCGTTATTAGCTCACTGTTCCACAGGTCAGAAGTCTGGGCAAAGCATGGCTGGATTCCCTGCTTGGGGGGGTCTCACAAAGCTGAAATCAAGGTATTTACCAAGCTGGGCTCTTATCTGGAAGTTCTGGAGAAGAATCTGCTGCAAACCTCAATTGAGTTCACAGAATTCAGTGCCTTTCAGCCGTAGAATGCAATTGGCCAGAGGGCTTTTTCAGCTACTTAATCTTTTCAACTCTCTTTCATCAAACCAGCAATGACATGTCAAGTCTTTCTCATGCTTTACCTCATTCTGTCTTCCTCTTCTGCTTTTAAGTGTTTATATAATAAGATTAGCCCCTCTCCTGGATAATCCAGGTCGACTAAGTATTAACCTAAGATCAACTAATTAGTAACTTTAATTATATCTGCAAAGCCCCTCTTGCTGTGCAATATGACATATTCATGGGGATGATATTTTATCAAACTCAGTCCCTGGAGTTAGGGCAAGAAACCTTGAAAGCTGCTTTTTAGAATTTTGCCTACTATAGACCCTTCAGAATGAGCAAGCCTCTCAGATACACTCTCTTAGTACACTGGGATTGCATTATCCCACATGAATCCAGAGAACCTATTTTAATAGGAGCACATACTACCGTGACTCCTGGCCTCCAGAGAAGAACTATTCCAGAGGCCTGCAAGGATGCCGGTGCTCCCTTACTAGTGTATTTCTCTAAGCCTTTATAAAAGAAGTGTCTCCCAGACCTTCCCTGGGGACATAATTAGAAGATGGGTGATTATAAAGTCACTACATCATTCTAATTTCCTTAAATATTTAATATCTCATTCTATAAAATACCAGAGTAATTCTGGTTTTTCAGCTTCAATTAGCATAAATCACATTTGATTCTAAATTCAGTCAAGCAATCGAACCCGCAGAGCCAATCCAATCAAATGCACAGAGCCAATCCAAGTTTAACACAGTAAATTAAAAATTCTGGTTCATCTCCCCATATCAATAAATTTGGCCTCATTCAGTACTGCATTTCTTCTACCCAATCCAAACTCTTAAACTTCATTTGATACTGTTCCTCAGATTTTTATATATTGGCAAAATCTTACAATATTGTATATGCACTTCCTCCCAGGACATACTTTCTACCCCAAACCTTGGATATTAATGTAGTCATAGATCAGGAATAATGAGAAGAAGATTAAGATTTTCCTGCAAGGCAATTTTTTTGGAGGGTCATTACAGTTTCTTTAGGCAAGAGGAATGTGAGCTCCTTGGACAGAGAGGACGGGCTATTTCTACTGTCTAAGGAGGCACAGCAGAATTTGGAGGCTTAAGGTCCCCAGCTTCTCCAGAACTTACCCAGGTGTTCTCGCTCCACATTTTTTGGTTCCAACTCTTTCCCAAGCGATGCTATAACTTTAACATAAGCAAATCTGTGGCTTTGAGCTCTCTGTACATTATGGCTACCTGTAGAATTAGTCCCTGGCTTTGTTTTCAGAAATTCCCACCATTTAGCTATAGGATGTAAGGAAGCTTTCTGGGTCACTTGCTTGATACTGGGCTTGGAATTTAAAGCTTTAAGCTTATTATTTTATTTTTTTCAAGTTTTCAGAAGCACCCCAGCAAACCCTCAGCTCTATACTCTAGTTCTACTGAAAACCTGGTCTTTTATAGGCATTTAACTCCAGATGACAGAAGGTAACCTTATAGCTCACCCCTATGGCTGGGATTGGGGTTTATCCAACCCAAACTACATGACCAAGAATGAGTAGGGAGTGAATTCTTTCATGGGAAGCCAGGGTACTGTTGGTAGGAGAGTATAGGAATGAAAGCCCAGACAAATATCTGGTCACTCTGTTCATAGTCAATCTTTCCTCTCCAAAATTAAGTATAAAATGTAATGTACTGTCACCATTATTTAGAAGATACACCTCTGAGAACAAGACTGGAATGGAGTAGGTCAGAGGCTAAGGCATGGAAACAGGGCAAAGTGAGAGTAAGGATACTCTCCTTACAGGTGCTGAAAAGATTACAAAAGACCAATAACAAGAGGAAATTGCAGAACAGCTAGGCTGGAGTGAAGACAGAGGCTTTGCTTACTCTGCAATTTTGTTTAGAACTATACTTAGTAATACTTTAGTTAATTTCCTCATAGTCAGTGCCGCATTAATTTTTAAGCATGGTAGACACAATTCTCTACATTTTAAACATACTTTAAGATTTGAAAAAGAAATGGCGTTAGACCATATAATTTGAATGAGAACATGATTGTCTGGACATATAATGGAATCTTTATATTCTGATACCATTTGACTAATAAGTAATAATGTCATTCTATTTTAGTAATGATTGTTTTCACCTTATTTTATTTTTGTTTTGGAATGGAATCCATGTTACTCTTTGGGGGAATCCCACTGAACTTTCTGCTTATCACATGTCACAATTATTTCCAGGATATTGAAAATTTTGAAGGTATTTTCTGAATGGTGATATCATAATAATGAATATTATTTAATATCCTCACATCTAGGATAGATTTCAGGAACTTCCCATAACTCAAGTTATAGGATTTTGGGGACCTCCTACAAAGTGTCCCAGCATTGGCAAGTGCTAACCAAGACTCCTGTCATTCCCCAAAACTTGAGTATTTTCTATGAAGTCTCAGAACAGAGCTTTTTGATTCTTGTGTAAACTTAAATTGGATGAGCTGGGTAAAAGAAACATCTGTTTTTAACTTTTGTTTTCTGAAGTTTTACCAGAGGGATTTTTATAACAATCCATTTAACCTCATTTTCATTTGTCAGTGTCACCCTGTTCTGTGGGAGTCTTAAGTTTACCTTCTGTGACCTGTTGGTCCTTTAGTAGAGCTGAAAATAGAAAAATACCTCTCTAGGCTTTCATGTTAGCTAATACCTTCAAGAATATCATAAATGGCTGCTGGGTTTCAGCATATGCTTTTTCTGTATCTAATGATATGATCATGTGGTGTTTATCCTTCATTTTGTTTCCTGTGGTGTATCACATTTTTTTGCAGGTATTGTAGCAGCCTTGCATTCCTGAAATAAATCCACCTTGATCATGGTGTATGATCATTTTAATGTATTACTGGGACTGGTTTGCTTATATTTTGTTCAGGATTTTAGTATCTATGTTCATCAGGGACATTGGCCTCTAATTTTCTTTCTTTGTAGTGTCTTTATCTGGTTATGGAATTAGGATAATGCTGGCCTCATAAAATGAGTTTGGGAGTCTAAAGCCTTATACACATGCTGTTAAATGCCCAAATACCCATCTTGCTTCATTATCAAATTCACCCAGATAAAATCAGTCACGTTTTACAGTGTTTTAAAAGAGAGAGCTCTAATGGCATTTCAAACTACCTATGCCATTTAATGCCATAATTGTATATTGCAGCCAATTGTAAAGGTACTTGAACTTTAGGCCAAGGGGTTTATATTTAATTTGGTATGAAATGGACCAGTAAGGTACTATAAAATTCTTTAATGATAAAATAATACTAAATGTAATTTCATCTTTTCTGTATCGAGAAGTACCTCGAATATTTAAACAGACTGCTCTATGTCTGTTAGGATCTATCCTCTTCTTCTTCTATAGAAATGGAATTTTCAGTGGACCACGTGACCAACCAACCATATGTCTTTTTTGAAAAAAATTATTTATTGATCTTTAGAGAGACAGAAGAAGGAGGGGAGGGAGAGAGAGAGAAACATCGATTTGCTGTTCCACTTATTTATGCATTCATTGGCTGATTCTTGTATGTGCCTTGACTGGGGATCAAACCTGCAACCTTGGCATATCAGGCCAATGCTCTACCAGCTGAGCTACTCAGCCAGGGCCAGCCTTCTTTATATTTAAATGTGCACATATGAATTAGTCCTTACCAAGATATAGCACTTAAAGGGAAAGGGCTTTCCTTCTTCGGCCTCTTCCATCCTCCTGCTACACGGGATGCAGGCAGGGTGGTGAGGCATCTTTGACTGGCAGCCGCTCCAGGGTTGCAGAAGGAGCAACAGGAAAGATGGAAGCCTCCTGGACTACTTGCAATCTGACCATTACAGTGAAAGAAATCAACCGTTATTCTTTCTGAGCCTTTATAAATATTGGCAGTTGAATTTATAGCACAGCTAATTCAACCTGGTTTAATACATGTATATAACTATTCTAAAGAATGTCCCCCGTGAAGAACATTACAAAGTATGCATACAGCAGCTGTAGTAGAAAATAACCTCTGATGGTATTGCCTCTTTCTGTGTTATTTATTTATTTACTTACTTATTTACTTATTTTATCCTCACCTGAAGACATGTTTATTGATTTTGGAGTGAGGGGAAGGGCGGGGGGAGAGGAACATCTATGTGAGAGAGAAACATCAATCACTTGTCTCTTGCATGCACCCCAATCAGGGACCGAACCTGAAACCTAGGCACATGTCCTGACTGGGAATGGAACCTGCAACCTATCGGTTTACAGGACGTTGCTCCAATCAGCTGAGCCACTCTGGCTAGGGCTGTATGTTATTTCTAGCAGTGACAACCATAGATATGCAGAATGTATGTTGCATGATTTCACCATATACTGTTTCCAAAACTTCATTCATTCCTGTGCTAACTTCATAGTATTACTTGCCTTTTCCATGTCCACTTTTAATATCACTTACTCAATATTTTATTTAAATTGACTTTTTATAACTAATTTAAATAGAAATTGATATGACTTGGAGTAAGTAGAGGGCATTTATAAAAATAAATGCATTGAAAACACTAAAATTGAAATTATAGCAAAATACTATTGCCTGCCAAAGGCTTTGGGCCTGAGACCTTATCTCTATCTATTTAGAGAGATCAGTTAGAGTTAAAGGTATGTTTAAGGCACATTAGCAAGAAATTAAAACTTTCTCTTTGATATAATCAATGGAAAAATATTTCAAAAGAAAAACTATATTTCTATGTGATTAAATTTTATATAATGCTGAATGAAATTTAATATCGTTCAGGAGTACCCACCCACCTTGTGCTTCAGAAAATGCTGCTCTTTGATTCTGTTCTTCCTAAATAAATAAGAGATAGTAATGATCAGAAAAGATGTTGAGTGGTTGAGTGTCAGGTTCATTTCAGTATGTGACATAGCTTCACTTTGTTCCTATGTAACCCTTGTTCTGAAATGGGATCAGAAGAGAGTCAACTACCTACACTCCAGGGGTCCTTACTGTTTGTTATTTCCTCTCATAATTTTTTTATTGTTGTTCAATTACAGTTGTCCCACTTTTTTCCCCATTGTTCTCCACTGCCCCATCCACTGCCCCCACACTGCTCCCACAGTCAATCCCCACCCAGTTGTCCATGCCCATGCCCATGGGTCCTTTATACATGTTCCTTGACTGGCCCCTTCCCCTTCTGTCCCCAGTTATCCCCCTCCCACCTCCCCTCTTGTGATGGTCAGTTTGTTCTTTATTTCCATGTCTCTGGTTCTATTTTGCTTGTTTGTTTATTTTGCTGATTAGTTTCCACTTATAGGTGAGATCATACGGTATCTGTCTTTCACTGCCTGGCATATTTCTCTTAGCATAATGCTTTCCAGTTCCATCCATGCCGTCACGAAGGGTAGGAGCTCCTTCTTTCTTTCTGCTGTGTAGTATTCCAGTGTGTAAATGTACCACAGTTTTTTGATCCACTTGTTTACTGATGGGCACTTTGCTTTTAAAATAGATATTAAATCATTTTAAAAAGTAACTTTAGTATATCAATATGTGATCCCAAGGGAAAAATTGTGATTTCATTGTGGTATAGCCTGAAATGAACATAAGGAGCAAACTAGTTAAGCTTGAGTGGACGTTTAAACTTGGACATGAAAATAATAGCATCATTAAAGAACAAAATGAAAAGAGAGTGGGCCATTTTACAGGCAAATATAGGTTTTATTTGAATGTTTTCTGATTACAGGGTAACCTTTCCAAGATTTTTAGTTTCTTGTTTGGAAACTGCGAGAAAACAATGATGTGTTTTTGCTAAAATGCTGTGTACATGTGCTGCCTACACAAATGGGGGCTTAACAGTGCTGCCTACTTAAAAAAAAAAAAAAAGAAGTGCAGTGTGGGGAGATGTTCTAGGAGCTTCCCTACAGGGATCCTCTTATGTTCTGGGCCACCAAGAAAGAGTTGGTGACTTTTTGGTATAAATTTGCCATTAACAAGAAGTTTGGCACATTTTGAATCATTTTTGATATCCATGGTACATCTTATGAGCATTTCTAGTTGTAATTCAAAGTTCTGCATTCACAAAAAAAGTCTTTTTCTCATAATGTTTATTGAACAAGTGAGGGTTTCATTTGGCCCGATTATCCTTACATCACTTGATATTAGGCATCCATCATGCAAGAAACCTAAACAAATTTTTCTTCTTTGATTTCATTCTGAAGTTGTGCTGGATTTGCTCAATACCATGATGCTTTATTTTCTTCTCTTCTGAGCTGACAGGTAGACCTAATTTTTTTATCCTTAAGTGTTGCTTTTATAACTGAATTCCAGCCAGTCGAGTACAGAACTAACATGCCACTTTCAGGTTAATCCACGGGGGCAACTGTGTGATCCTTCCTGCTTTCTCTCTTCCTCTGCCAGCCAACTGGGTTAGGCGAATTAAACTGATTGAGGTATATGAGTTTATAGGAGAGGGTAGGACTATAATATAAAAAGCCTATGTCCCTGAGTGACTTCATGGAGCAAAATGCCCACCCACATTCACTGACTGTACTTTGTGTGGGTAAGAAATAAACTTTAATTGTATCCATCCACTGGTATTTTGAGGTTGTCCCTACACGTATCTAATCATATCTAATGCAGTTAGGTATGATTAAAAGTATCAGATAACAGATGATAAATTTGAAGGTGAAACAGAACTGGCCCCCAGTTCTCAACCCAGGCCCCCCCCGCCCACCAGACCCTGACGTGGCCCCTGTAACACACAGCCACCTTCCTGCTACAGACAGAAAGCAGGAAGGAGAGCAATGCCTCTCTGCATTCTACTCCCCGACTTTAACATCAACCTTTCTCCAGCCTATAATCTCAAGATTTTAAGAGAAAAGACTTTTAAAATAGTCCAGCCCTGATTGCTGTGGCTCAGTTGGTTGGGCATAGTGCTGCAAAGCAAAAGTTTGTTGGTTCAGTTCCCTGACAGGGCACATGCTTGTGTTGCTGGTTCGGACCTGAGCTGGGACACGTGTGAAAGGTAACCAACTGACGTTTCCCTCTCTCTCTTTCTCCCTCCATTCTCCTCTCTCTAAAAAGTAAATAAATAAAATCTTTTTTTTAAGTCCAAAATCCTTATATTATAGATGAAAAAATGGATACTTGGAGAGTTTAAATAATTTGCTCAAGTTTACTTAAATCAAGATGGTAAACTAAGTCACCTGTTTGTAGTTCAGGTAATTCAAATGCACAGGCTTTAAGAGCATTTCTATCCTGAAGTGCATCAAGATAATTATTCTATAATTATCTATTATATAATTAATATATATAATAATTAATATATTAACTAGTTCTTAAATTTATTTAAATAAACATCTGTGGTAGATTATAAAATGATCTGAAATTCTTAGCTTCTCCCCTCCATTGAGAGTTTAAATACCCTCTCCTTAAACTGGGCAGGTTTTTGTGAGTTGTTTGACCAACAGAAGGTAGTAGAAGGGGTTTCTAAAATTAGGTCATAAAAATCCTTGAAGCTTCTACTAGATCCTTTTGGAACACTCATATAGGGCCTCTGACTCTCCATTTAAGTAGTTTGACTACTGTGAGCTATAATCGTCGCATGTAGGACCTTGAGCCAACTGTCCCAGCTGAGCCCGGCTTTCCAGCCATCTCTGCCAACGTGCCAGCCAGGAAGTGAAGCCATCCTGGACTCCCCAGGTCAGCTTACTTGTCAGCTGAAAACCCACAACTTGACCTCAGTTGACAGTACACAGAGCAGAAGAATTCCTCAGCTGAGTCCTGCTTGAATTTCTGACTCAAGAAATCACGAGATGATAAATTAAGTGACGGTTATTTTAAGCAGCTAAATTTTGTTATAGTTTGTTTTATACCAATAGATAAACAGAACATTGAATGAATAAAATATTCTCTTTACTCTGCGTTGTAGTGGTTAAAACGAAGCCAGCCTTCCTAGATTCAAATCTTGACTCCACCATTAATGAGTTGTAAAATTATTGAAATTTTGTGTGTCTCAGTTGCCCTACCTGAAAAATTTGGATAAAAATAGTGTCTACTTTATAGTGGCAACTAAGTGAGTTATTATATTCTTAGACCATTGCCTGATACATAATAAATAAAACATAAAAATGTGCTTTATTTCTTGCTCATTGCGTTTTCTTACCATAATGCTCATGATGCAGCCTTCCTCTGGTTGACTCAGTAGGCTGCGGGGGGGCTGTGGTTACCAACCATATCACCTTGGTTAACTCGAAACTACTTTTCCTAGAGTCCCCATTCCCTGTATGGTTCTAGACTGAAGTTGGGCAATAGATGAATATGTATGGGGTTTGAAAGGCAAAAGGGAAGCAGCACCATTTCTCTCTGAAGGTCACTGTGGTTATGCAGTGACAGAGAGATGGCTGTGGTTGGGTTCTCGATTTTCCTCTCTCTCTCTCTTCACTGTTAGCTGAAAATGAAACGAGGTAGTCTAACCACCTCAAAGTGGTAGGTCACTTTGGGCCACGATATTAGAAGTACAGGACTTAGAATGATGTAGATAGTACTTGTATATTATTTTATGTAGATCAGATCTTAGGCACTATCATTTTTTGAAGATACATGCTAATTTAAAGATACTCAAGTAATACAGGGAAGTACAAAGAAAAAAAGCAAAAAGATCGCCTTTACCCACACTCAGAAATAAACATTTTAACCTTAAGTGAATATCACTCCAAACAGCAAACAGGTGACTAGCAAAAAAATGTGAATTAAAAGATTAAAGTATTCATATGGGAGTAATTTTAAATACCTGAAGAGTGAACAACTAGGTTGCACATACAATTCATGTTATGTATTTTTTATTTCAGAAATTTGTGGAACATTGCTGATTTCTTTTGTCGTGAACATTTTTTTCCCCTTCATGATGACTTTCTTTTCCTGTAAAGTAATTTTCTTTTTCTTTTCTTTTTAAATACAATTTTTTAGAGTTATTTTAGGTTCATAGCAAAATTAAAATGAAGGTCCAGAGATTTCCCATAGCTACCTCCACACAAAAGAAACTCTAAATTTTATTTTTAAAGTGCAATAATTTAACTAAGGCACATTTATAGAAATAGTTCTACATTCACTTTTCTTGGATTATGAAGTGCCCATTCGATCTGTATATTTAGACTCTCCTCATTTCAGAGAAATTACTCTTCAGATCTCTAATTACTTTCAGTAATGTGACATGTATACTACGTTTTAGCCAATTATTTTAATCCCTTTTTCATCTTCTGTATTTATAGGGACAACTCAAGCTTTTCCTTTATGGAATTAATAGATTTTCAGCCATGTCAACATTGTCCCTTGCTAGGTCTAAGTTATTGTTTGGTCCTGAAATAATGTATTTTTTTTCTCAATTTGTTTCTTTAGCCATTTATAATTGCTTTATCATGTTGCCCTTCAGTTTATGTTTTATTGAATTTCTGTTCATAGTATTCTATGGTCAAGGCACTTTTGGGGGCTTTTCTTTACCTTGAATAATGTTTTCTTCCATATAGTTTTCTTCATCTGTCTTTGCATGTTTATGTCTCTCATCCCTCTCTTCCTCCTCCTTCTCCCTGTTTGCTTGTTTTTTCTGTTACTGTTTTTTACTGTTTTTACTGGGGGCCTCCTCCCCGCCACCCCCACCATGCTTGCTCATGTTTAATGTGGGCAGCTTTATCCAGATATGTCCAATGTTTTGTTATAAAGTGGCTGAATTCTTTCTGGCAGCCTTAACACATTAAGACTGGTTTACCTTTTGCTTGAAGATTGGGGACTATATTTGATTCTCCTTTCTGAAATTTGAAATACGTGTGAGAGCTGGAGCTGAAAGGATAGGACTTGAATGCTGAATTCTTGTTTAATATTTTGTTAATGGCCCATTCCAGCTGCCTTAGGGGCTACATTATCCAGTACAAGGAACATTGTATTTTCAATGAGACAAGGATTTCAGGCATTAGATTGTTCCCCTATTTTGGAATTAACCCCTGGACAATAGTAATCTTAACATTTCCTGACTCTGCTGAGCTTCTAAGAGCCTGAGGTGGGTCTTAGTGGATTCGACTCTAGTTTTCTCCGGCTGCCTTTTCACTTTATAGTACATTTCCCTCCACATGTGACAGTGTTAATAATACTTTTTAGGATTTTTACCAATTCAGTTTTTCACTCAATAATACTTCTTGGGAGTTCAGAGCCATATGCAACCCACCTCCCCCCAAATTTTCTATTTTTTTCTTTGGTTGCAACAGATTTGTCATTTGGATTGTTATTTATTTAATTTGAATTTGAAAGTAGATCTTGCAATTCAGTTTTGCCTTGTCATCATTAAAATGACTTTGATAACACATTTAAAATACTGTCACTAATATGGACATGATTTAGAAGAAAACCGTGGGGATAATAAAGTGAGTAGTTCAAAACTTTGACAGTTAAGAAATACTTAAAACTTTTCATTAAAGAAGAAATGGAAGATCTTTCATTACAGAAGACTCAGACACAATCAGCAATTGTTAAAAGCCTTCTTTCAAAGGAATGAATAGTTTTAGTGTGTGTGACCTCAGAGACAGGAGAAATGTAAGTGTGCTGAAATCTCAGAGGAACTGATTTCAGACTGATACAGTGAAGAAACTTCAGAAATAAGAGCATGCCTGCCCCTGGGACCTAGCTCTTGATTTTTTACCTTGAAACTTCCTTCCCCGGTGATGTCTGTGGAATGAATGCACAGCACTATTCTTACTTCTTCATAGGAATTTCTCAGATCTTTCTATTATTATTTTCATCTCTCCCACATACGTTTTCCCATTGTACTGTTGAACTACTAAAGTATATGAAAAGCTAAGCCAGTTATAGACAGACATACACCGTATGATCTCGCTTAAATCTAGAATCTAATGAATAAAGTAAACTGACGAACAAAATAGAAACAAAGGCATGAATACATGGAACAGGCTGACAGGTGTCAGAGGGGAGCAGGTTGGGGGCTGGATGAAAGAATGTGAAGGGATTAAGAAAAAATACCATATTATACATATGTAGCACAGAGACACAGACAACAGTGTGGTAATAGGCAGAGGAAAGAGGGGTGGGAACTAGGTTGAAGTGGGAAAAGTGTGGAAAATAGAGATGGAAAGCGACTTTGCTTAGGGTTATGGGCGCACCACTCAGTGTGCAGATGTTTTCTTGAGTTGTACACTTGAAACCTGTATCATTTTGTGAACCAGTGTCACCCCAATAAAGCCAATTTTAAAAATAAAGTATACATAAAAGCAAGTATGGTTTCAAAATTACTTGTAACTTTGTTCCCTACCTAAAATATTTGATCCACCTTAGTGCCTAATATAGATTCTTGAAAAAACAGTAGCCGATCAGTAATTTTGACTGGATTAAATTAGAGAATATATTTTTTAAATGCATATATTCTTTTCACAAACCATTAACTTACTTTACTCTAACACAATTATCCTACCAATAGAAATTAAATTCACTAATAAGCATCTCTATGATTCCCGGTATGTTTTATTTAATAAATAAAATTTACCTGGTTATATTCCCACTCATCTAAAAATATGCCTCTTAGGAATTTCACAAAATAGTTGAACATATAACAATCATGCAATCTGTGGGGGCTGATCATAAAATTTCTAAAAAGTAAAGCCTTATGATATAGTATAATATTGAGTACAAATAAATATTTGGCAGTATTAGTGGCCTTAGTTTTTGGTGTTCTAATAGTTTGAAATATCTTTGCTTAAGCTTAGAGAATTTAAACATTCATTATAAGAGCATATCATAGACAGAAACCAATTTGAATGCCTTTCTCGTCATCTACCAACTTTCATAATTAATGCTGTCTTTCATTATTTAAATAAAATGTTGAAACGATTTGTTTGAACTCAGCTATATAATAAACTGAATTATTAATAGTTTTAAATAGGCAGAATTTAAGAATTTATATATGCTATAACTTTACATGTTGCTAATATATTTTAAAACAATGTACTTAATTTATGCAATTTGATACTATTGGAACAAAAGCATTTATAATGGATTATCATACTTTTGCTTTAACCACTGAAAGCATTGAATATAAATTTTAACAATCAAATTTACACATTTTCCTGTTTGTTTTGTATTCACCACTAGTCACATGCCCTGCCCTCATCATTAGTGCCCTCTCTTATTCCGCACATGTCGACGGGCTCACTCTTTAGAGCTTCAAGCCTGGGTCTAATTGTCCCCAAAAGTCACTGCATGTTATCCGTAGAAATCCCCTCCATCTGTTCTCTCTTCCCTCCTCCCCCCCTCTTCCTCGTCCTCCTCTTCTTTCTCCTTCATCCTGCTTTAGCAGAGGGGAGGAAAAGCAGAATTAAACTGATCTCCCAAATGTTCCATGTTTCTGTGAAAATTTTTCCCTCATATTTATAAATAATACTGCCACTTTGTTCTATATCTTGTATTCTCTTGCTATTAAGGAAAGAAAAATAGGAAATAGAGGAGGAAAGAGAAGTGGAGGAAATTAGGAAGAGTGAAGCCGGAGTCACCAATTCAAAAGAAGTTATGCGCCCCTATGTTTATAGCGGTGCTATTTACAATAGCCAATTGCTAGAAACAGCCTAAGTGTCCATCAGTAATTGAGTGGATCAAAAAGCTGTGATACATTTACACAATGGAATACTACACAGCAGAAGGAAAGAAGGAACTCATACCTTTTGCGACAGCATGAACAGAACTGGAGAATATTATGCTATGTGAAATAAGCCAGGCGGTAAAAGACACAAATGCTATATAATCTCACATGTAAGTGGAATCTAATGAACAAAATAAGCTAATGAACAAAATAGAGCCACAGGCATGGAACAGACTGAGAGTGCCCAGAGGGGAGGAGGAGGGGGTCAATGGAGGAAAGAAGGGGAAGGGACTAGACAAAGAACATGTATGAATGACCCACAGACATGGACAACAGTGTGGGAATTGACTGTGGGAGCGGGGGTGGGTGGTGGGATGGGTGGAGGAGGGCAAAGGGGAAAAGTTGAGACAACTGTAACAGAATAACAATAAAAAGTGATAAAAAAGAATTAAATAGCAAAATTGAGGGGAAGAAGGGTAAAATGATAAACATGGACATTTGGAGAGAAGGAAAATTCGAAATGTCGTTCAAGGACAAGATAAAGGTTATATTTAAAGTGAGATCCAAGAACTCTCATAAAATACAGGTGAAAGAATTAGAATGGAAGTTAGTAATTAACTTCCCCACCTCATCCTCATTCTTTGTAGATTTTAGTATTTTAATCCCTATCACAGTTTTCTATCTCCCTGATGTCTTTTTCTTTATTTTATAACATTAAAAACATTTTAATACAACATTACAAATAAGAACAAACAAACAAACCGGATAGTCATCCTCCAAAACTCTCTAAGTCCAGGTGTGTGACCTAAATGTCCCACGCAGGCCCCCGTGCCCATCTACACCAGCCCCTACTGTACCGGCACAGGTGGCTGTATCCACGTACTCAGGGAGGTATAAGAAGAACTTAATGTTTTTAGTCTTTTTATTTGCTTTAGCACCTTTACATAAACAGTTTCAACTACAGATTGTTATTCCTATTTTATGAAACAGAATTTAATGTCCTATTTTTGATGTGACCAGATATCACTTTCCCCCACTCTTAACAGTAAACTAAAAATGTCTTTCTTACAATAAACTAGCATTTCTTACTGGACTAGAGTTGGTTTCTGCCCTCTTTTCCCTTGGATGGTTCTTCCCTGACACAGTAGAGAGCTTCCTAGAGCCTCGATACAAAAGAAGTATGTTATGTCTCGAGAGGCTGCAGCAACAGGTAGTGTTTCCATGTGAAGACCTAACATTGTATATGAATGCAAGCTGTGTTCCTTTCAAATACAAGGATTTTTTCATGCTCTTAGAGTTGTTTATTCACCTTAGAACACCTTTTGTTTGCTTTCAGAGAGAGAGAGAGGAGGGGAGAGAGAAACTACGATGTGAGAGAGAAACACCGATCTATTGCCTCTCTGACTCGCCCTGACTGGAGACTGAACCTGCAGCCTAAGTAAGTGCCCAGATAGGGAATCAAACCCGCAAACTTTTGATGTTGGAACGATGTACCAATCAACTGCACTACCTGGTCAGGGTTTGACTAACACATTTTTTAAATGAGAGCAAATACTTTAATCATAGTCCTGCCCTTAGCTTATAATCATTTTCGCCCTCCTACTCCACCTGTCCCTCATATAGGTGGGAAAGAGGATGAGAGAGGTTTTTTTCCACTAAGAATGCAGATATTAAAAATAACTTATAAAGCATATATTTGAAGTATTACTTCTATGAGTAATCTGAAGCAAAATTTAAATAGGTGACCCAGCACAGGGTGTAGCACTGTGGGAATGTTAGGAAATGTTGTATTATAATATTCCTGCTACAGCTTGAAGAAGCAAATTCTAGCTGGAGAATAAAATCCTGATACTAGAGCAGATGCTAATCTCAGCTTTCATGTATACAATATTTATGTTTTAGTGAAAGGCAACTCTTTTTCTGCCCTCCCTCCTGGACTTCCCTGTCTCCAAGATATTTTATTTGTGAAATTAGCCTCTCTTCTGAAAATGGAAGAAATAACACTCTAGAAAAATGTTTCTCATAGGGTTAGTCTTCTTAAATGATTGGCCCTGTAGGATCCTTATGTTCCTGGAGATTATGTCTCATGCAGATCATCTGTAACCTGGGCAACAGTGTAGACAGACTGGGCTGTGCTATTGTATGGTGAACAACGACAGTCAATGTCACAGCACCCTTTAAAAAGATCTCACAGGGAGTAGAACTGTATCCCTACCAACCACTTAAATTCCTGAAGCATGTCATCGACTACTTTCTTCTTTTTAAAAAATCTGTTAACTAAAGGCTTTGTGCTAGAGGAACGAAAGATCTCTCCGAGCTCTCAGATTCAATATCAGCATGTCATGAGACTAGTTCAAGATCATGCAGGAAGAGACTTACATGCAGTTCCCTTTCTCATGCAGTCACTTCACTCATTGCTACCCCCAAACGACACTTACACCATTGTTTTTTATTCTATTCCTATTTCTCTGTTATCATCAGTTAAATTTTTCCCTGTAAAATTTTCATTAGTAGATTGGCAAAACCCAGGTAACAATGTTTAGATGTCTGTGGGAAAGAGAGGGTGTGTAGTGTGTGTCTGTGTGAGCATGTGCTGGTGGTGCTTGTACCATGGTGGGTACGGGGATGAGGGGATGGGAATAACAAAGGCAAGAAGAGAATGTATGGTGGTTGGGAACCTGTAGCATTCAGGAAGGCCTTCGTAGGGTAAAGTTTACCTTTGAAAAGAAATGTATGCCTCATGGACATAGTAATTTGTTAATATGAAATAAAAACAAAACTGAAGCTACGTTTTGATATTGGATGTAGAAAATTACAGAAATTTGGTATGAAATAAATTTTGTAAACATAAAAGTACATTTATCTATATCTTACAAAAAAAAAAGGAATAAGGTAGAAAGACATTAAGGCAAAAAGCAACTGGTGGAGATTTAAATTATAATTTGCCACAATGTTACCAAACAGAAAGTGAGGTTTAGCTGCTCGCCGCCACCAGAGGCAAATTCTGGAGGCAGAGGTTTGGAGACAAAGGAAAGAGGCCTTTTATTCCAAAGCTACGCAGCCTGGGAAACGGCAGGCCACCGCCTCAGAGCCGTTCCCTTCCGAGCGCCCAGAGAAAGGCCTCAGCGCCCGCTGCCAGGCCAGTCCGAGGCTGCGCCCAGAGTTCCTTCTCCAGTTAAAAATACCCTCATTTGGGAACTGTCGGCAGCTGCAGCACGACCTTTCAGGTGGCTTGGCTTGTTCCCAGTTGCAGCCCAGCTTCAGGCTTCTCCCTGGAGTCTGCGCCTGGGGCCAGAGCTGCCACATCGTTGCCCCTGCCTCCCACACCAGAGTCGCGGGGCCCCCGCCAACTGCTGTGGCTGGCTATGCTGGTGCTCTGTCATGCCGGGCATGGGACCCAGTGCCTGCTGGTCCCAGTAACACTCTGGCCCGCACATCCCCACCGTTGGGTCCCAGAGGGAAAGAGAGGGCAAGTCTCTGCCTTCCCTTCATTTAAATCTCCCACCCCAAACTTCTGTGCACTCCAGAAGGGTCCAGCTCTCCCAGCGAATCCCGTCCTTCTCCCAGGCTAGACTGACAAGATAGCACCTCCCCTTGTTGACCTTTATGGTACATATGCCACTGTGTCCCTGGTCCCACCTTCAACCAGGCAGGTGTAGGAGGGCTTTTCCCTTTGTCAATCACTCTTGTGGGCCTCATCCATACCCCTGGTGCAGGCCTTCTGGGCATCCTTAGCCGGAGGGTAGGGAAATCTGTCGTCATGCAGTGCACCCTTCGCCCTCACTGCCTCTGGCGTTTCCTGTGGCCCCTCCCTGATGCCGGGGTCTGGCTAGGCCTTCTGGCCAGGTCTACCTGTATCACCCAGAGCTCCAAAAGTCATAGTCACTTTCTAAATAAGCGAAAAATAAAAGAAGCACTTATTTATGGCTAGAGTTTCTAAGTAAGTTTTCTTATTGAAAATGTAACTCACAGAAACAAAGAGCAGAAAAGTGGTTTCCCCCGGGCAGTGGGAAAAGGAAAATGGGGAAGGTGATTGCCAATGAGTACCAAGATCATAAATTCTGAAGACCTACTATCCATGATAATGCCCGTAGATATCAATATCGTGTACTTAAAATTTGCTGTGAGGGTAGATCTTATGTTAAGTGTCCTTACCACACACACAAAAAGCAATGATTATGACAATAAATAAAGGGGGAGAAAAGTTTGGAAGTGAAGGTTATGTTTATGATCTTTCCAGTGGTGTTTTATGGGTGTTTACCTAACCCTCAAACTCATTGAGCTGTGTACATCAAATGTGTAGTTTTTACATGTCAATCATATCTCAGAAGAGCGGTTTAAAAATAAAATACCTAATACAGGCAGACCTTGGAGATGTGTGTTCAATTCCAGACCACCGCAGTTAAGCAAGTACTGCAATAGAGCAAGCAATAATCTTTTTGCTGGTGAAGGCTCTTGCCTTCAATTGTTACAAAAGGTACCGTTTCTTAAACAATAAAGTAAAGCACAAAAAATCAAGGTCTACCTGGATTTGGCTATTTCCAGAAAAGATTCGCTGACCCCTGCTTTATGGCACTAATTTTCACACTTCGGTATTTATCTAAATGGTTTGTAATACTTGAAAAAAGTGTAACTTCCTGAGTTCCACTCTTGAAATATTAATTCAGTAAATGAATAGAGGACTATGAATTAGCATTTTAAATACTTACTTCAAAAAGTTCTGGTTCAGATAATTCTTTTTTCCTTTATCCTCACCCGAGGACATGTTTACTGATTCCGGGGTCAGGGCTGGGGGAAAGGGGATGAACGCCCATGCGAGAGAGAATCATCCATTGGTTGTGTCCCGTGTGGGCCCCAGTGAGGGACCCAACCACAACCTAGGTACGTTATCCGACCAGGAATCAAATCTGCAAACTTTTTTGTGGTGCTCCAGCGACTGAGCTACCCAGCCAGGGCCTGACTCAGACAATCTTGGGCCAAACATTAAGAAGCACTGCCTAACTTACAATGTCACCAACAGGTCCCTTTTCTCTACCCCCCTCACCAAAACTTGTTATTTGTTAATTTTTTGATAATAATTATTCTGACATATGTAAGGTGATATCTCATCGCAGTTTTGATTTGCATTTTCCTGATGATTAGTGATGTTTAGAATTTTTTCATGTCTGTTGGCCAACTGTATGTCTTCTTGGGAGTAATGTCTACTCAAGTCCTGCGACCATTTTTTAGTCAGATTTTTTTTTTTTAATGTTGAGTTGTTTATATGAGGTTCTTCAAAAAAATTAAAAATAGAGCACACAATTCAGTAATTCCACCTCCAGGTATTTATTTTTTTTAAAAAACCCTAAATCAAAAAGATATATGCATCCTTATGCTTATTGCAGCATTATTTATAATAGTCAAGATATGGAAGCAACCTAGGTGTCCATCGATGGATGGGTGGGTGAAGAAAATGCATCAGGTGCAGACACACGTGTAGATAGAGATATACAGGGAGATGGGGTAGAAATAAATATAGATATAGACAGTGGAATATTAGCCATAAGAAAGAATTAAATCTTGCCATTTGCTACAACATGGGAGGACTTAAAGGGTATTATGGTAAGTGAAATAAGTCTGACATAAACTGTCAAATACTATATGATTTTACTTATGTGTGGTGTCTAAAACAGAAAACAAGACAAAACAGAAATAGACTCATAGAAACAGAGAACAAACTAATGGTTACCAGAGGGGAGAGGGATCATGGTAGGGGGTGGATAAAAATGGGAGAGAAGAATAAGAGGTACAAAATTCTAGTTGTCAAATAAATAACTCATGAGATGTGGTGTACAGCATAGAGAAAATAGTCGATAATAATATCGTAATAACTTTGTGTGGTGACAGATGGTTACTAGACTTACTGTGGTGATCACATCGTAAAGTATATATATGTCAAATCACTATGTTGTGCACCTGAGACTAATATAATATTGTATGCCAAGTATACTTTAATAAAAAATAAATTAAAAAAGGGAAAAAAAGAAACACTGCCTAAGGGTCAAGAATAAAAGGAGGTAGTTTGCAGGAAAACTTAAAGAGCTCTCCTACAGTATTTTTATCTCTTTTCCCTAAATTAAAACCAAGCCTCAATGCTCTTTGTCTTTTCTACAAAAGACAAAGTTCTCCTCATTAGAAAGTCTCCCTTTTGTGTAAAAGGACAACCTCTCCGATGAAGTGCATAGCCCTGGATGTTTCACGAACGGGCTCTCAAAGCAGCTTCAGAAGTTTGAGACGTTCTCTCGAAAGGTTTAGACCTATGATTCCACAGTCTTTCAGTCAAGAGTTTTTCATGAATAAATTTTGATTTGTTCCTGCATGTGTAATTTTACATGCACTGGAATAATTCATTAAAAAGGCTATCTCTTGTCCTTAAGAGACAAACAAAAATAAATAAAATACTTTGCTTGGTTTGCTACTAGCTTCTCATTAAAATTTACTATAAAGTGAATTCAATATTGAGTATTTTCTGTTTATAGCTCCAGAGAGGAAATTCCAGTTTAACAAGCACACAGACAGCTGCTAGTATTTAATAATTTAGTGTTAAGCGTCAGGATTACCATGATTTGATCATCAGAAATTATTAGCTAATAACACAAAATGTGGTTTAGCACAAGAAATTGTGAAGAGACTGTGTTCTAAGACTATTTCCCAAATAATTGCGATCCAAGGAATGCCATGGGCCTTGATTCTGAGGTTCTGAGGGACCTCTCTTGAAGATTCTGAATTGTTCATCTGGAATGGTTCTGAGGAATCTGTATTTTTAATAGGAAGTCAGATGATTCTTATGATAAAATTCAGGAAATACTGTTACAAGGTTAGATTTTACTCATCAGTGGTAATCGTTACAGTTTTTTCTTCAGCATTTAAAGACAGAAAAAGCAGATGGGTTGTGTTCTTCAGGCTTCACGTTGTAGATACTCCCGATTCCTTCTTCCTGTGGAGTTCTGCCTCTAGGAAGAGAACAGAGATGCCTCATTTGAATCTGTTTCATCACCTCGGTAGCTCTCTTGTTATTTAGTGATCACCACATTTGGCTTAGATGCACTGAGTCCTTAGATGGGGCAGTTTGGTTTATACAATTAATCTTTTTTAAAAAAATATGAAAAAAAGTTTTTGCTTACAGTTGACATTCAATATTATATTACATTCAGGTATACAGCATAGTTATTTGACATTCATATAACTTAACCCTGCAAAAAGGATAGGCCTGACCTCCCCCGTTCTGCCCATTTTATGTGTCCTTATCCTTGAGACTATTACTATATTGGCATGTAGTGTCTATACAGAATTTGATGTATAATACGCTTACTTCTCTGTAGACACATACACAGATGAAAAATATTTGTTTAGCGGGTATTTGGAATAGGTGAATTATTTTCACACTGAGAAGGGGGAAGATTTCATATGGCACTTTTGTAACCTGAATCAGGAAAGGGGTGTATAGTTTGAAAACATTCTGAATATCATAATTTTTATTTATAAAACGAAACAATTATTTCTATATTTTTTATTTCAGCTGAAATAAAGTGCAACAGATGTTTTTTGATTGGTGGGGATATTAGAAGACAGTGATTTCGAAGTAGTAGCAATCTCCTGGAGGAAATATGAGGAGTGAAATTATAATCTCAATAGAAGAGGACATGGTTTAAAGATTTTAAACTAGGATAGATGGCTTCTAATATAGTCCTTCCAATCTTAAGATTCTGTTAATTTTTACATATTTGGCATCTCTTGTTTTAAATCCTTTCCTCCATTATCCTTCCTTCTGTATGCATGTTTGATTGTAGTGTACACAAAGTTAAGGAGCGAAAAAGCCTAGATTTCTGCTTACTCTTAGGATATAGAAAGATGAAAAGAACATGTTTCCACCTATCAACGAGAAAGAGCTGGATAAATAACAAAATTATAACTTTTCCTGAACCCATCAGAGAACTAAGGACATAAGGCAACTGAACAACATGAAACTCACGGAGGGACAACCTTGTTCACAGAGAGGAGAGACGTATGGAATGGATCATCTGCGGTACACCAAGGCAGGAAGAGATGTCAGCCAGTATACTTACACCCTCACAAAGGAAAGGCATGCCTATCTCTAGGAACAAATACTATTTACTTCAACCTCTGCTAGTCTACATAAGATGTCTGACATTCAATAAAAAATTATGAAACACACAAGAAGAATAAAATTACTCTCAACAGACAAAGAAATGACTCAGATGTTGGAAGTATATATAGGGAAGTTAATTGTTCTTTAAATATAAACTTTGATTTTAAAATACTGTTAGATGTACAGAAGAGCTGTAAGGTTTGTTAATTTGATACATAGGGTACCTGGGTTACATTTGTCACAATGAAAGATCTGATTCTGAGACATTGTTATTAACTAACCTCTGAAGTTTATTTAGATTCCACTAGCTTTTCTTTAATGTCCTTTTTCTGCTCCAGGATCTTTCTTGCTCAAGCTATCACATTGCTTTCAGTTATCATGTTGCCTTAGCCTTCTCTTGTCTGTGACAGTTTCTCGAACTTTCTAATAAGCTCGGCAGTTTTGAGAGTACTGGTCAGATATTCTGCAGGATGTTCCTAAATTTTGGTTCATCTGATGTTTTTTTCATGGTTACACTAATTTTTTAAGAGCAATACCACAGAGGTAGAGTGCCATTCTCATTACATTATACCATGGGCCCAGGATATTAATGTGACATGTTACTGAAGAAGTTAACCTTGATCATATGGCCTAGATAATATTTGCCAGGGTTCAGTCTGTCCAGCTTTTTCTTTGCTGTTAGGGTGGAATGGCAACTTCTAAGCTCTTTACATGTGGAATAGGCAACACTGTGATATTACTCTAGAAAATGATTTATTTGATCTATATTTTACAATTGATTTGCTTAGTTTTGCAAAGTAGTCTCATGATTTTTAAAAAAAATCTTATTTTTAATACTGTTTAGCTGTCATATATTTCTCTTAGCTAATTATTTGTCCCTCCTTTTTTCACTTTGCCTTCTTCTATCTGTCTTCTACTGCGACAATATTGATGTTAGCTCTTTCTTAGTTCATATTCCGGGAAACAAAATTTGAGCAGCATCTTGGTCAAGTGATGTATAGAAAGAATGTTCTCAGGAGAAAATGGGTGAGAGATGCTGGATGAGGCAAGGCAGAAAAAAGTCAAGTAGTGATGGGAAGTGGAAGCCTAGGGGGAATTCTGAGCCTGAATTGTACCATAGGGTTAATCTGGCGCAGGAGAGTTGGTCTTTTATACCTGGGATCACTTAGTCATTAGCTGTAGGCTGCAATACGTGGGCTAGAACTAGCCTCTTGAGGGTCGCTGTTTCTGCTGTTGCTTCTGGGCAATCCTCCCCGGAAGGGAGCACCTGTGATCTTGTAGCAGCCCACACTGACAACAGTTCGGAGATAAGTGCATTGACTTTTGGCAAAGTGGATCAGGGAGGGAAATAAAGATGATTTTCTGTAGATAATAATCTCTTCCTCCCCTTTCCTACCATTAAGTTTAATGTTCCCTCTCTCCATTGAAATAGAATGGGGAGGGTACAGCACGTACTGCAAAGCTTACCATTGTCTTACACAAACCTCACATGTTTATGCTATCGGCCCTGAAATTATTTGAATTTGGGATTCTTGATTTTAAAGAATGCCAAGTTACCCATATTTAATTGTCCTTGTTTATTTTACATATTTTTTCTTGCATCAATTGCTTAAGAATGTTCATGATTTATTTTCATATCCATTCTAGGTAAAAACATTTTTGGCACTAACTAATTTTTAATAGTGAAAAATGGTAATAAATGCAAGGTCTGTACAGAAAGTATCCAGCCATGTAATATGAAAATAGAGACATTTATTGAAGAAAATACAAGAAGCATTGTACATAAAACAATGACATTTCAGTCCCCTTCAACATAGGCACCTTGGGCCCTCACACAGTTCTCATTGCCATCAGCTGCCCCATTGTATTTTCCTGAATCTCCCTGGTGGTCAGAAAAGTCTTCCCTTTCAAAGGTGATTTTAGTTTTGGGCAAAGCCAGAAGTCTCAGGGTACCAGATCTGGGCTGTCGTGGGGCTGAGTCACCTGAGTGATTTAATGTTTCTCCAAAAAACTCTGCACAAGGCATGATATGTGAGCAGGTACATTGTCATGATGAAGCTGCTAATCACCAGTTGCCTATACCTGTGGCCTTCTGAATCATCCAAATAGTTTCTGTGAAGGAATGTTTAAGATTAACACACAATTTGATGCAGATATATTGCTCTACTGAGTCATTTTGAATATGATGGCCACACAATGCACATGCTCACTCAGTGGCATCTACCACCCACACTGACTAGTACAGTGAAGTCATCATTGTTCACACATGTGAGTTCCAGTCCACTCTCCTTGGCTGCCAGGTTACACTGATGTCACATAAACTGTTCTCGTTATATTAACAATGGTTTGACTTCTTCCGGGCAGACCTCATACGTGAGGCCTATAAATTAGAGATTATAGGTATTTGTGTAAGAAAGTTATGAAGAGACTACTTATTCTTACTCTGCCCCCTCTATGTATTCCTTCCTGTGAGCTTTCAGTGAAGGCTAGAAAACTAAACACGACATTTTCCAGGCTCTTTGCAGGTAGAGCTCTATATGTGATCCAGATTCAGACAAGCAGAGGCACCCACTAGAGCCCCACAAACAAGAAGTAAATGCTGTAGGATAGTGGCTGCGTAGGCAAGATTTGGTCTTGACTCAGAGCACCTAAGGCTCCTGGGACAGCTGTGATGCAAGGTCAGCTGCTTGTTCTCTAATGTCATGGAGGCCAAGTGGCAAACGGTGCTGTTGGGACAGCTCTGTGGTGTAGTCTGGCATTTCTCCTGGTGGCGTTGCATCTGTTTTCCCAGGCTTCCTTGAATCTATCTGTTGCCTAAAATCTTTTAGTAAATTCCTCCGCCTCAAACCATAGAGTAATTTCATTGCTTACAACTAAGAAGTAATCTAGACAGTGACAGTAATAATCCCAAGCATGGTAGGATTACAAAATAGTATCTTAATGAGCTTACCACATTCTAGGTTCTGTTCCTTAACTTTCTGGGCCCAGAGATCCATCCCTGTCATTCTCTGGAGTGGTCACATTGAGAAACTGACTCATTCCTTGAAACTGAGACAAATGAGATTGAGGTAGGAATAAGAATGTGTTTTAAATGACAAGATTTTAGGGGAATTTCTGCCTAAATTCAAGCTACATGATCTTAAACCAGGGTAAAGAAAACTGAAACTGTGTACAAAGATGGCAGAAATGAACTTTGTAGACACCAATATATCAATATCAAGTATCAAAAACATGATGATAACATCAGAGACACAGAGTAAGTGATGCTTTGCAGGGTTTCTCTTGTGTTTCTCAGGGGATGCCCTCAGACTGGTGGCAAAGGTGGCTGAGCAGTCTGTGTGGAGTCCAGAAACAGCCAGAATCCTTTCACAACAATTCCCGTGCCCACCCCACCCCCACCCCCAAGTTTCTTGCTTGAAAGAAACCAGGGTCTTGGGGCACTGGAATCACAGATAATATTGACCCACATTTTGAATTGTTTTTGCAAAATCTTCACCTGATGGAAAACTACTGATTGGTACTGACCACAGTCACATAAACCCAAGACCAGCTGCTGCTGGAAGGTTGATCACCAGAACTGCTAAAATACCTCTTTGTAACTCCAGCTCCAACCAATCAGAAGATAGCCACAAGCTGATCATGTATCGAAGAACTTTACTCGCATTTTCGCCCTTTAGAACCAAATTTGGGCTTTTGAATGTGTGTAGCAACCTTGCATAGTATTACCGATAAAACAAATCTAGTTTCTCTGTTGTGATTCTCAGTGTTCAGTGTTTGACTTGACTGGTGTTGGGTGAAAGAATTTTTTGATTTGTTGCAGCACCAGCCACCTGTCTGAATGCCTGGGACCTGGGGCACAGTCTTGCTGTGCCATACTCATGTATGTTACACATCCTCCCTTTACCTACACCTATAAATTAGGGCCTAGGAATTTTACCTTTATGTCCACTTAGGGTCATGGTCACAGGTTAACATAACATGAGCAAAAGTGGAGAGATTTATATGACCCTGTGACCAATCTCTTAGATAACAGCTTGAAGGATTTGTCGTTAAGACTAGAAAGCTTTAAATAGTTTGACCAAACATCACCTTAACACGGGCAGACATTGACAAGCATAAGAAGTTCAAATTGGTTATCTTTTTAAGTTTATTTCAAGACTGGATTTATCTCATTTTGTGTAATATGTTACAATCCGGACTCTGCCTACACTTAAATCTTGACTTTACTTGAAAGCATTTACTCACCTATGTTCTGGTTAATTCTTAGGTTATTACATTTAGAGCAAAAGTAGGAGGGAAGTTGATTTCTTGACTTACCCTTCAGAAGACAATATTATTGCCAAGTTCTTGGAATGGGCTCATTCAAACCATCAAGTACTGATAACACCCATCTGCAAATATTTTCAAGAAATACCTATTTACACAGTTGACCTTTAAACTTTAAGAATGAAGGCTTATGGAATGTATCTTTCCTCTGATTTTAAACTTAAATTTTAAAATTTATTTTCCCCTACAAGTGCATGATTATTCTCAGTCATTTTGTTTGTGACTTGTGTTTCATTTACTTATATCTAGCATATTTTTTTAATCCTCGCCTGAGGATGTGTTTTATTATTGAATTTTAGAGAGAGAAAAAGGGAGAAAGAGGCAAACATCAATGTGAGGGAGAAACATTGATCAGTTGCCTCCCTCACATGTCCTGACTAAGGATCGACCCTGTAATGTTTTGGTGTACGGGACAATGTTCCAATCAACTTGAACCACAGGGCCAGGGTGCATAGAGCATATTTTAATAAAAGTTAATTTTTTTAAATATTTACCTGAAGACATGCTTATTGATTTGGAGACAGGGGAAGGGAGGGAGAGTGAGTGGGAGAGAAACATCAAGGTGAGAGAGAAACATCAATCCGTTGCCTCTTGTATGTGTCTCATCTGGGAACCAAACCCGCAACCCAGGCATGTGCCCTGACTGGGAATAATAGAATCTGCAACTTTTGGTTGACATGAGAATGTTCCAACTAAATGAACCGCATTGGCCAAGGCAATAAAAGTTAATTTTTAGAAAGATCTAGCATTTAGGTTAAAATTCAAAGAAAAATTTAATTTATGATAAGGGACTGATCCCTTATGCAACCAATGTAACCTGTCATTTTCATACATTTTATTTGTCACATAAGTAACATCTAAACCTGTAAGAATTATGAGCGTATTTGAACCAAACTGATGACAACTGCCAAGAATCAAAATCTCAACAGATTGAGAAAATGCTCTGGAAAATGGTTGTTTTACCACTTATTTTATACCTCAAAATCAAAGGGTAGGACATAAGAGGGTCACATGAAATATATCGGTGATAGTTTAGGGAGGAGGGAGAAAGCAAAGTGAGGAAAGCTCTGGAATTGGATAAAAAATAAAATGAATAGACACATCCTTCTTTTACATAGGTGGGTACAGGATAGTTAACAGTCAACAATGAACATGATGACAACACTGAGGGGATTTGTGGTCTCAGCTCTGGAGTGGTGGTTTTGCTTTAAGAGGTCCTGATAAAAAGAAATTACTTTGTTATTCCAAAATCATGTTATCAGGTATGTTATCCTAGATGTAAAAAGACAACAGAAAGGCTCAGGTAAGGTAAAGATTGATCTTTATTGGAGAAAAATACAGCCCTAGGACATCTACCCACTGCGAGCCACTTTGAGTTAGAATGTTTTAATCAGACCATCCTATGTGGTCACTTTAGGTCTCTGAGTTTGTAAGGCTGCCATGCAGGCTTTGCCTGGCTTGTCAGGGTTAGCATTTGCCCCTGTTGCTAGGAAGACCCTCCTCGGTTCTTGTCTTTCTTGTAAGAAGGAATTCAGGTGAGGGACAAAAAGTGCAGAGGAAATGAAGCAGCACGTTTATTTAGGAAAGGCATCTGAGCCTGAAGCTGTAAGTGGGCACGCAGCTCGTCGGAGTGCCCTGCCCATTGGGGTTTAAGGGGCACATGCTTGCAGCCAGCCCTCCCTGCCTTCTCTGGACCATGGGATTAACAAACAGCTTCAAAGTCTCCCTTTCCTCATTAGGGGAAACAATACAGTCTCCCCTGTTCCTGTGTTTATCGCTCATCACCTATTTTGGTCTCTCTCGTGACCTTTGGAACAGTGGCAATCCTACCGGACTAGGCTCAGGAATGCCGAGTTAAGGGGTGAGACCTGTCTTCCCTCCCCGTCCTGCCTTGGTTTGCTACCTATCCTGCCTAACAGACCCTTTTTTGTCCACAATCTAAAAAATTATGTGAAGAAACCTGGCACTGCAACATAGTTTATACGACTATGTATCTTGTCACCAAAAACTAGCAAAAAAGTAAATTCATACTTAGGATCCATTTTGTAAGTTTCATTTTAAAAAATAACAATTTTAAAGAAATGTTTTTTTTAGTTCGAGACATGCCTGATAGATTGTGAACGAGTCTCAAGGATTCCATTAAAAGCTTTGTCTAGAAAGGCCAAAGAAGATACATTTTCCTCTCTTATTAAGAAGCATTTTGACATGATAGTCATAGGAATAAGTTATTTCATACTGACTGCAAGTAGATAATCCTCTAGGCTTTATAGGAAAGAGTTCCTCAACCTTTTCCCTTAATGTGCATTTCTGGAATAAAAGTAAGTCTGGATAATTTTTGAAAATTTGTTTACAATTGCAGTTATGTCATGATTGTAATATTGCTACAATGCTACTTATACTATTATTTTTGGTAGCCTTTTTTTCTCTTCTTGCTCTTTCTTTATCTTTCATAAGACCAATTTCTGGAAAGAACTTGCCATAATTTACAATAGACATGCATGAACAATGAGGATCATTGACACAAAAAAATAATACCATTAACAAAATATAAACACAAACACCAGAAAGACAAGAACTCAATGTTTTGCTCATGAGTTCCTATGTACAAAGATATTGTGATCAAGCCCCAAATTTAAAGTTGCTCTACCTGGATTTAGATACAGGGAATGATAATGGCTGTGTGTGGTGGCTGGAAAACTAAGGATCATCAGAGGTAAGCCTTTACCTTAGTCTTTGGTTTAGCTCCTTCTGAGAAAGGAATTTATGTCAAGGTCTTTTCTTTCCTCCCTCCCTCCCTTCCTTCCT